>JAXCGZ010006004.1:20000-25000 GCA_037179515.1 Halocaridina rubra
TAGTAATAATAATAATAATAATAATAATAATAATAATAATAATTATAATAATAATTATAATAATAATAATAATAATAATAATAATAATAATAATAATAATAATAATAATAATAATAATAATCCACTCCTATTTATCTCGAAGAATACTAGATCACTGACTCACGAACAATTACCCTCATGCATCATAAAGACTTTGGTAGAAAATTAGTTGTCTCGCTGTACTCATTCAATTTGGACATCGAAGGTGAATCACGAAAAAGTTTGTCCCTTGACAACACTTCATACAACCATGCGTCTGGAGATGATACTGAGTTTGGTATAAACTAAAATTTAACAGACAAGAACTTTGAGATGCACATTTGTTTAAAATATTGATTCAGATAAGGGTCAGTTGCTTCTTACGAATAAGATTTTTTTTTTTAATTACTAAATCTACTGTATCTGAAAACAGAACACTTAAATGATTTCAGATGAAAATTTCACGAACGACAAAAACATCCCAGAAACATTTTGTTGTGCTACTATTGAGATAATATTCTCTCTTCATATATAGACTCAGTCTCCTCTTCAACAGTGACTGCAAAGGAAAATGAAACAAAACAATAAAGACGTTACAATTCTGATATATTCATACATGATGCAAATAAAAATATAAAGAAAAAATGTTCGAATGCTGCAAGACCTTGAAGAGAATATTCGCAAAGATAATTATTCAAATATGTAAAAAAAAAAAAACAATTGGGGGGCAAGGTACCCGAGTAGTTAGAATACTCAACTCGAGAGTTATCATGCCCTCGATCGAGCCCCCTTGGAACGTTAGGAAGGGCATCCAGCCTGAATTCCCCTGCCACACTTTGTCTACATCCACTCTCATACTGGGGATTAATCCATCAATATACCAAAGCCATATTCCCCCTTATATGGAGGGTGGCTGAGTCTAAGACAATACTTTGACTGTTTGTGGGAATTAATTACAGAGGAGGGGACTCCCAGTCCCCTCGCTCCGCCCCATTTAGTTGACTTTTATGACACGCAGGGGAACACGGAGGAAGTATTCTTACCCCCCTCCCTCAGAGGGTACTGGGGATTAATAGTGACATGAAAAGTAAAAATAAGCAAAAAAATCAATTTTGCTTCAATAATATTTATCCATCTTGAAATGAGAAACACTTCTTTAATGGAGGTCATCTCACATAGTGACCCACTCTCTGCCATCTCGCATCTTGTCTTGCAGGTCGAAGACGTGAAAAACTTGTTTGTTAAACTGGATCTTCCTCAAATTCTATGCATCTAAAGACTTGGTGTTATTTGAAGGAAGACGAGTTTCTGAAAATAAGGAAAGAGCATTTTTTATTACTCATCTTATAGTTCAGTTCCGGATTTACGTCACGGACTCCCTTTTCAACCAAGGGCTAGGACGGTTGCCTTCTTGCGAAGGACTTGTTTTGGCAGATGTAATCGTTACCCTGAGTGCATGCCCTTGCTAACCTCAGACCGTGACGGGGCGCGAACCCTCGACCTGACGCCTCAGAATCGCGGACACTACCGTTTGCTCATCTTATAGTAATCATGGTAAATCTGGGTGTAAGAATGAACTGAAAGATTTATTTAAAAAAAAGAAACAAGTATCCCAAATACAAGCTCTCACAAGACCTTCTTGTAACACATGTTCTGGATAATGCCGGGGGTTCTCCCATGTGCACTATTTCCGAGAGCACTAGTTTCGAGAGCACTAGTATTTAATTAAAATTGACAAAGGGTTTATTCACACTACTTTTTGCTTTTACTTAAAGGGGTGGCCATGATGACCTGCATACATGAAGACCTGTATAACAAATCACAATATATGGGGCAGTAAAAAGAGTTAATGCCCTATGCTGCTCACAAGAAGTGGTTGACTGCTCACATAAAAAACCGAAAGGATTAGGAGGTAATATGCCCAAGCGTAAGCTCTCAATGTGACCTAAATAACTCTTACCAAAAGGCAGAAATTAACCTTAGGATACGAGGTTGGAGAGTGAGGTTGCCCTCCCAGAGGGAAGTAACGGGTTAAGTTAGTTACCTTTGGCTCGTTATCTTAATCCCTTGCACACTCAAGCCGCTTTCACACCAAAGTGGCACGTCGCACGTGGCATGCCACGTGGCACGCCAGTTGAAAACGAACATCCGGAAATTTGTGAAACCTTTCACACAGAAGCGGCGTGACACGTCAAATGTACCACGCACAACTTGCGACGCAAACCTTTCACACAGCAGTGGCGTGACACGTCCCATGTACCACGTGAGACTTGCGACGCAAACCTTTCACACAGAAGTGGCGTGACACGTCCCATGTGTCACGTGCGACTTGCGACACAAGTCGCACGTTGCACATGGGACGTATCACGCCTCTTCTGTGTGAAAGGTTTCATATATTTCCGGATGTTCGTTTTCAACTGGCGTGCCACGTGGCATCCCACTTGCGACGTACCACTTTAGCGTGAAAGTGGCCTTAAGCTTAGATACTGGCGGTTTACATTTCTATTTCTGCAGTTTTCGCTATCTGCTTGAAGTTTAAAGACATATTCGAGTGAAGTTAATCATTATAATGGAAGTTGAAGCATTTCACAGAATAAACCCGTAAACAGTTTGCGTGAGACACTTAAGACCCACGACTGCTATTGTTTGTTGTTCCGGTTTTACGTAACGGACTCCCTTTTCAACCAAGGGCTAGGACGGTTGCCTTCTTGCGAAGGACTTGTTTTGGAAGATGTAATCGTTACCCTGAGTGCATGCCCTTGCTAACCTCAGATCATGACGGGGCGCGAACCCTCGACCTGACGCTTCAGAGTCGCGGACGCTACCGCTTGAGCCACGGCGACTACATAATAATGTTCCGGTTTTACGTCACGGACTCCCTTTTCTACCAAGGGCTAGGACGATTGCTTTCTTACGGACTTGTTTTGGCAGATGTAATCGTTAAGTGCATGCCCTTGCTAACCTCAGACCGTGACGGGGCGTGAACCCTCGACCTGACGACTCAGAGTCGCGGACGCTATCGCTTGAGCCACGGTGACTACAATCTGGTACAAGATGTCCACTCCTTTAATCACAGAATGAGGCCTGCCATAAATTATATTACCTTTGTTTGTGGTTTTTTGTATCAGTGTTAATCCCTATTATGGGGGTGGACACAGACAGACGGGAGCCGGTGAATAAATGGTGAGCACTCTCCCTACGCCCCGCGGTGTGTTCGGACACGGGTTTGTCACTTTTCGAGTCGAGCGCTCTATACACTGCGCTGCCGCGGTCCCCATAAATATTATTCATATTATTACTAAAAATATAGTGGCCTTGTTCTTTTCTATACTAATTACATCAATAATTCCTCTAAAAATTTTAAGCCTTATGACTAAAATTCAGCTTGAAAAGATTACTGCAACATCTTTATATAAATCAAAGAACATTAATGAATTATATGCAAATATGATCTGCTTACCGCAACATTTTTAT
Organism: Halocaridina rubra; assembly: GCA_037179515.1. Taxonomy (NCBI): domain Eukaryota; kingdom Metazoa; phylum Arthropoda; class Malacostraca; order Decapoda; family Atyidae; genus Halocaridina; species Halocaridina rubra. The sequence continues at coordinate 23,493 of JAXCGZ010006004.1, forward strand.
ATTAAGTAAAGAACACTAATGAATTATATGCAAATATGCTCTATATCAAAAGGTCTTTTCAAAATATACGATACTCTCGTAGCATAAGTAATAGATTTTCAAGAGTGGTTGCGTTCCAGTCCCTTTTATACATATCAACTGCACTGTCTACCTGTTTTTTTAAAATGTGTTTAGCTTGTTATCTTATGACCAAGACTTGTACCAAGTTCTCTCCAAAAAGATGGCTGAGTTTTTATTTATATGATCTGCAGGAAAACCTTTATCAACTGAAAGTTTATTATCTATTATCGTCGTTGAACGTTCACCATCTAATATCCTTGTTGAGCCTGCTGCTGTTGTTATAAAAAAATATATTAGGAAAATTTGGTAACACAGATAATACTCTTTTTCTTACAGATAATAGGGAAACATCATTGCTGCAATATGATGTTAATAATAATTTTACTGGTCCTTCATCACCAGAAAATACAGAAAATTAAAAAAATATAAATCCCAGAAACACCAATATTTGATTCTAAGAGCTAAATATGCCTATATTGTAGCGTCCACGGAAGGCCAAACCATGTACACTTGCTCATTTCTACTGAGTACACAGCCAAACCCATAATCACTATTCCTCCACCTATATATAACCGAGCATTAAAATACCTACAGTATCCCAAGTCTGCTCCAATAAGAAATGATAAGAATCATCTCAGGATGAACTTCTCTCACTCACAGTACAAGAATACCTTTTCTTCTACATTTGGAATGTCAGTTGCAAGATTTCTTGCAATAAGGCTATTTTTACTCAAGAATTCATCTTTATTGTACATAGGGATATGTCATTTTTCCAGATGCAATGCTAAAGAATTCTTGGATTTATCCAGGCAATAGAATCAACTCCTTCTGTCTTTAATTTCAGTAATACTGTTGTCACTGATTTTGAGATTGGAAACTCTTGCCAGCTACCCCAACAACATTTGCGTAGAGCGATCTTAAATGGGTGTTATGTCCCCTGATTTCCTAGCTTTTTCCTTATCACTCCTTAACTGGACGAGCCCAAAATAGAAAAATTTTCTCTCTTCCTCATTTCTTCCCTCATTTAACCTTTCAGCATTTAGCTGAAAGCTTTTAAGATTCTTCATCTCTTTCTGTGTTCTATATGGTCGAATGAACACTTTTGAATTCTTGAAGGTCTTTTAGGTTTTTTGCCCTCATCAGTAAGTCTTTACATGTGTCCCCTCTCTCAAAGGTTACTTTCGTTATTCTTGCTCTCCCTTACCTAGAATATTTACCAATTCGTTGAATGATTACAATATTCTCTGTACAACATATTACCCCAAGCTCCCTTATCAGGTCTAAAACCCGAGCTTTACTATGTTCATGTCTCCCCTGCCATGTTGACTCCTTGAATTCGCTTTTGCCTGAGCTTATCACCGACTTCTCTTTATCAATTGCCTGTTGAATCAGTGGGATAACTCTTTAAATCAAAACAACTTTTATTTTTTCTATCACTGTTTCATTGT
>JAXCGZ010006004.1:40000-45000 GCA_037179515.1 Halocaridina rubra
CATTCTCTTCTAATATCGAATATTCTTCCTCTTCTTAATTCTCTCTCTCTCTCTCTCTCTCTCTCTCTCTCTCTCTCTCTCTCTTATATATATATATATATATATATATATATATATATATATATATATATATATATATATATATATATATATATATATATATTTATATATATAACTTTTTCCATCCTTCTTATATCAACGTTGTAAACATCTCCGTATATCATGTGGCTGGCTTAGCGAATTCAGCTCCCATGAGGGACAAAATGTTTTCGCGGATATTAATGTGTCATGAACAAAAAAGAAATCCATTACATATATATATATATATATATATATATATATATATATATATATATATATATATATATATATATATATGCATGTGTGTCAAAAAGAAAAAAAAAGTAAAAAAAAAAATCTTTTTCAGATCGAAAAGTGATACTGATATTCCAAAGAATGTACAAACAAGAAAAATAATACATACTCACTATGCAGACCATTTCCTATTGAACAAATAAATGTTTTATTCATCATTACCCTCAATAATGCAATGCGAACCAATCCATATTAATCCTTTCTGACCCATTCCAGAATTCGGAACTTCAGGATCTGGATGTGGATAAATTCGCTCTGCTCTTAAGCCATATGCAAGGCCAAGACGATGTCAAGATCTTCTCGTCTAACTTTTTTAAAAAACTGACAGAATTTGCAAACAATCCCCAGCATCATTTTAATCATTTTCTCACAAATCATAAAGGTAAATTAAGAGAGAGAGAGAGAGAGAGAGAGAGAGAGAGAGAGAGAGAGAGAGAGAGAGAGAGAGAGAGAGAGAGAGAGAGAGAGAGAGAGAGAGAGAGAGAATATTTTTGTGGTGGTGCCTGTAAGTACACTGTATATATATATAAATTCTATCAATACTAAACTCCGAAATTATGTTTATGTAAATAATAACGGCATTTGGAAAAATGGACCTCATACTAATCTGCTTGTAATTCAGGTATGGGGTTCATTATTACAGAATTTGGTATGAAACAAATATATAATGCACACACACACACACACGCACACACATACAATAGATATCCAAAATATACCTCCATGACCACTTTTCCATAGGATATATATATATATATATATATATATATATATATATATATATATAATATATATATATATATATATATATATATATATATATATATATGTATGTATATATATATATATATATATATATATATATATATATATATATATATATATATATATATATATATATGAAGTATAAGAGGCTCATAAATAAAACACACACACAAAAAGCAAAGATGTGTAACTATACATTACCACTCTTCAGAACTGGAGTCCAGTCGTAATATATAGCACATCATCGCTTTTCTTCTGTGTTTTTTTATGGGACTTTTCTGCTTCATATTGTGCTGTGAAATAACAGTTTATTTTTCATATATATATATATATATATATATATATATATATATATATATATATATATATATATATATATATATATATATATATATATATATATATATGAGCGCCATTTTCAAGTAATGTAGGATAAAAGTGGATAGTGTTTCAAATCTTATAGAGTCAGCTGTCTGGAATAATTAACGTCCTTTCGGTATTGGTTAACATTATATTTCTTCTTGCTTTATGCATTATGGACTAATCTGGTTGGCAGCCACCATTAATAACTATGTGCTAGAAGACTGATTGAGTAGATGATTGCTGTAACGAGGATTGGAATGTGGTAAAAATGTTACTTGAAGTGCCAGGAATAGTAAAAGGAATTGTAGGTTAAAGTAGTTATCTACCCATTTTTTTTTTTTTAATGACTGGTGATTAACAGTAAAAGGCCAAATGTGAAAATGACTTCTGTAAAGGTAAACATTACTTTAATCTATCTAAGATTCTAAATTATTAACCATTCTTCTTTGGGTTTTGGTCTGATGTATAATATGTACTCGTTTTAAGTAGCTGTAGGGCAGTGAATGTTGTACAAGTGGCAGCTATATTAATTCAAATTTCGAAATACTGTTCTAGTAACAAGACCATTATATAACACCAATATGTTACTCACTTTTTTGTAAATAGATGTATTGTATTGTAAAAATTACCATATATAATACTAACTCATATTCTTATATCACTTCATATTTAACGTCAGTTTTAAGGAGCTGCTGTCGTGAAATATCATTATATTCTCGTGACTTGATAGTAAACTTCAAAGCTAATATGATCTCTATCCCTCAGCTCCCAGTGAATTGGCTCTTACCTTGAATACTGCCAATGCTATCAACTCTCCAGGCATCACCCATATGGAGCAACTACCAAAGCCAGTTCCCGCATCCACTTTTCAAAGTGACCTGCCAATTCATGCCACCTTCCAAAGTGGCGTACGACCAATTAAATTCGATTTACCATTTGGAGACTATATGCCGTCATCGCTCATTATTGAGGAACCGAACAACTTTGCTGACCTTTCTCTAAACTCCCTGCAGAGCAATAATCATGTGACAGCTGAACCCATTTCCCTAGCATCATCGAATCCCTTGGGTTCAACAGTTAATCCAGAGGTTGCATCTTTTATGGAACAGAACGTAAGACCTGTGGCTGCCCCTCAAGATATCCAAAATATTTCTCCTCTTTCCTTTTTCCCTGGAATGTTCCAAAATGCAATGAAACCTGCAGAGTTTGATATACATGGCGGAGAGAACATACCTTCGCCAATCTTACTTGGGGATCCAGGCCCGTTTTCTAACTATCATTCTTTCACAAGTGGGCTGGAAGGTGATAATCAGTTGCATACTGATCCTAATATAATTCTGGTGGATGGAGTTCACTTTCAAGATTTGAGCGTTTTGGGAAGTAGTCCATTATCATCTTCAGTATTTAACGTCTCTGATCCCGTTCCAGCCACATTTTTAAACACCCAAGCAACCACCCAGCTAGCAGATGCTCTCACAGATTTTTTCACAAATATCATCAATGCCATCAACGCACTAATAACAGATTTGCAAATGGCAATTCAAGATAATCCTGCTCTAGCCTTTTTGCTCTTGTTACCTCTTTTGTTGTTGCCACTCTTTCTCCAATTATTTGGAGGTAAAGGAGGTGGGGGTTATCACAGAAGAATATTATATGATCCACCTAATTCTAAATCTATAATGGCTGAACATTTGGCAAGAAAAATATTGCTGGATATTGATAATTATGAAAAACTGTTCATGAATGATGATGAGATGTATCTAAGGAAAAGAGCATTGTGATGAAAACTTTTAAAAGGTTAAGCTCAAGTGGAATATCTGATGGCACACTAATCTCCAGTTCCCTTGATGGCGAATATTTCAATACATATAGCTATGCAAATTATTTGCTAATGATTCATGATTGCATAAAACGATAAGTAAATCGGTGTATATACTAGCTATCCGGTGACTCCTTGACGTCACAGAAGTGGTTTAGCCTTGTCTGATTTAAGCTTTGTTTAGTTGTTTACACAGAGATTTGAAGAAGATTAAAAGGGACAAGAAAATGAAGTTATTATCCCTGAATATATGATACAGGCGTCATGCAACTTCTGCTTCATAAATAAATGAGATAGATATGTGTTTTCACATAAACATATCAGCCTCTTGTCAAAGGACGTTAATGATATCTCGCGTTGGCAAACAAGAACAGTGTATATATTATGAAATGTTTTAGTAAGTAGTTTAATTAAAAAAAAAATCATTTGCACGTTTTTAGCGTCTGTACATTTGCTTTGTATATATTTGCTAAGTGCTAATGGAAGTGTCATGGCGAGTGTACATTAGCATGAAACATTTTTCTACAAATTGCCTGTGCTCACCATCCTTGCTCTACTCTTCTTGATTTCTCACTATTTGACCTCTACTGATTAAATATTCAGTTTCTTAGATTCGTGTGTTGTTTTATTATTGATAAAGTTAAGAAAAAAAACTCCATATTATAAGGAAGTATAATAAATTTCAATATTTTTCGTAATGCTTAATTAACTTTTTCTCTATTGCATTGGAAAGTATTATTAGTCTTTGATTATAACTTTTGTATGTAAAACTATGAGTTGCTGTTTTCAGTATATGTTTGCCTTCTTTTTTGCTTATGATATCTTCAAATTCATTTCAATCTTATATACAAGTATTTATTTAAAATCTTTCTTTAGTCTATATAGCGACTAACAATTCTTTTTATGAACATTTTCTTGAGAATGTCAACATTCTATTTGCCGATTTTTTTCCCTCAGTTATGAAGCATCATCAGCGTCCTGCTCCTTCAAGACTTGGTAGAAGCTTTCTTCCGCCTATGAAGCTACCTCTCCCATCCTCTGTTTCCTCTACAAAACCATCTCTCACTGCTGCAAATATTGATCCTATTTCTGGTCATCACTTTCAGTCTCCAAGCTTCTTTAATGCACAAAGAGTGTTCTCTGAATTTCCTTCGAGGTTTGCCAATATGCAAAAATATGATAAAACAAATCCCTCAGTACCACAAGTAGCTGTGAAGCAACCCACGACATCTCCAAATCGATCTGGCTTACAGTCAGCCCAGTCTAGACCACAGTCTATAGAAAATGAGCCAAATATTTCCCAACCTTCACACACTCATGACCTGCCCATAGCATCAGGAACATCTAGCATACTAGACAAATTACCTAACAAAGATATATTAATGGATCCTCAAAATATTCCTGATGTGATAGAGGGGCTTAGTAGTATTGCTGCTTCAGGGCAAACTTTACCTCCAAATTCTTTTGCAGACCTTATACAAAATTTACCAATTGAATTCTTTCTAAACTCAAATTTATATTCTGAATACGATGCGATAATAAATGCCCTTCGCATTTTTCAACAACAGAATCTGCTACACGGGGGAAATAAAGATACAACAACTTCCATTCAGCCACATAGTCTAGTAGAACTCACACAACCTGACAGTCAGACTGTTGCGCAAGTTGAGCAAGTCTA
>JAXCGZ010006004.1:50000-52500 GCA_037179515.1 Halocaridina rubra
TGCATCAGTGCCCTCTTTACCCGCCGCCCTATTTCTGCCAAAAGGTTCTCCGATATCCTGGGGAACTTGACGGATGGATTAACATTGGTATTTGAAGCAGATCGCCTACGTCTTCGCTTTCTGCCTCCTATAAATACAGGTAAAAGTGCAGCAAAGGTAGCAGGTACAAGACCCGCACCTACTGCTGCCATTACGGCATATGGATTGTCTAAGAATGATCCACCTCCTTCAGATGGCTGGGCTGGAGGTGGTGGTTTAGTTGTGGTAGTGGTTGTTGTGGTAATTAGGCGGGTGACAACAGGTGGCCTTGTTGTCGTGGTGGCTTTAGTTGTAGTGGTTGAGGTTGTGGTAGGTTTAGAAGTGTTGGAAGGGGTGCCAGAGGAATCATTAGAAACAGTGTCAAGGATTGCTTGAGAAGCAAGGATTGATAACGGAACACTCACTTGGGCATATCCCGAAGGATTATCGGAGAGTAAATTAGGTGCTGCGGGTCTAAGAGGGTAACTGATGGGTAAATGGACTGAAGCAATATTCTGCACGTAACTACCGTCAGTTTCAATTGTCTCGGGAGGTTTACCAGGATAAGCACTTGGGATCTTCACCTTATGAGGCTTATTAGCATGAACATTTGAAAATGAAGAATGTGGTTCTCTGTCACTGATGCCTAGTACAGTTAGACTGGCTTGGGCGTGATAAGTAGCTGGAGAAAGAGTACCTGAACTCGAAGTGTCAGGATAATCAAATATACCCTGATCGAGTTTTGTACTGCTGGATGACACTTTCACCCATTCACCTGTATCCCTGTCCAGTTGAGATACTGTTGACACACCATAGCGATTCCATATTCCATCGAATGCAGCTGGCCTTGATGTTGTAGGTCTAGGAGGTGGTGATGGTCTTGGAGGACCATATGGAGGCAGAATGGCATCGCTATTCACTCCATGACTTAAAGGATTACTGAATCTGTCATTCTGAATAGGTCTTATGGCAGGTATCTTCTCCCATTTGTTATCAGGTTTTCGTGTGGGATGACTTTGCGTTATTCTTGTCCAATCACTTTCTGGACGTCTGTTAGGAAAATCTAACATTGGCCTTCGCGTTGAAAAGTTAGGCATAGGCATCTTTGTTGGAAAATCTACAAAAGGGCGACTGTTAACATTTTTGTTAGGTTGAAGTTTAACTACTTGAGTCTTAGATGGTTGGTATCCTGGCCGATAAGAAGATCCTGGCCAGTAATTGCTTCCATCATACTGTGAAGAGCCAAAGGCTCTGTCAGATTCATCACCATTTGGACGTACTGGAGTGCCACTGTTCTCGTAATCATCATTGTAAGGAAATCCATCATACAATCCAAACTGTGCCAAGTACTGCTTTAACTCCGTTTGTGTGAATGGTATTTGGGGAGGATTTGGTGGATGGTTCTGTCTAGCTGGTATGATTGCAGAGCATGACCTCCCACCCTCACATTCAAGTGTATAAAACTTAATGTTATGTTTTAAATCCATGTCTCCAGCGTTTGTAACCTTGTCTCTGGAGGGAATAATTTTGATGGATCCCTGTGATGGATCATTTTCAGCAGAGTCCTTCGAGGATTCCTCTTTAATTCCAAATGGGCGAGAGATGATGATGGTACTCGGTAGCGCTTTGCCATCTTTCAGTTTGTAAGTGGAAGGGGCCACGTACAACTCGGTGTCTACGGCTGAGTCTTGTTTAATCACCAGTGTTTCAAGGTCTTGTAAAAATATAAGAACGAAGAACCCCACCTGTAGCCAGTGCATTTTGGGGAATGCCATGTCCTATGGACCACTGACTTGCTAGTACAACATCTGTGGGAGAGAACAGTAATAATTAGTGGAGCCAGTGGATATTTACTGAATTCATAAGCAAAAGGTGCTTTTGCTTTCTTTTACTTGTACTATTTCATTTTATGTGAGTATTATTAGATAGTGAATTATGTATAAAAACCATTTATGCATGAATAAATGTGACTGAATATCTATCTATCTATCTATCTAGTTAGCTAGCTGGCAGGCTAGCTAGATATCTATCTATCTCTCTGTCTGTCTTTTTATCTATCTATCTTTCTATATATCTACCTATCCGTCTATTTATCTACCTATCTATTTATGTAGCTAGCTATATATATATGCACATGTAGATAGATAGATAGATAAATAAATAAATAAATTTATAGATAGATAGATAGATAGATAGATAGATAGATAGATAGATAGATAGATAGATAGATAGATAAAAAACTATTTTTTAATTCTTTTACTATGTTAATGAATCAATTATTTTGTTTAAGAAACATAACAAGCATAGATATAAAAACTAATTATGAAGAGCTGCAGGAAGTGTATTAAACTTCACAATTGTTAACTATATACAAAGGAGCCAGACATACAGTACGAGGAAAACTGAACAATAATAATAGTTAAGTGATTTATAGCCATATTCAGAATCACTAATACAGTGAAAATGATCATCAGATGATATC
>JAXCGZ010006004.1:57500-62500 GCA_037179515.1 Halocaridina rubra
CCATTTTTGCCAGCCTGTCAGCCTTTTCATTACCTACTATCCCAACTTGGGATGGTACCCATGAAAACTTAACTTGGAGTTTAAGTTTTGCGCAGTTAATAAGAGCCTCTTGAATTTCAGCCATGTGAATTTTGTAGGAGCTTTTTAATGATCTCAGTGACAGAAGCGCACTCTGTGAGTCACAGAATATGATATCATTTCTCCTAGCACTGAGAACATGTTCAATAGCAAGTTTTAGTCCAACAATTTCACATTTGGTGATTGATGACTATTTTAGCATACTCAATGCTTTGTCAAATATTTGCTGCCCTTCAAAATGTTCATAAACTACAATGCTGCACCCAAACCCTCCTGTACTGCTTGTGTGAGACCCATCAGTGTAAATGCAGAGTGTTTCATTATTATTTGGGAAACTAGTTCCAATAAAGACTTGAATTTCATCTAACCATTGATGTTTTTTAATAATTGGAGAGACATTCGGACCAGATGATAATACTGGAAAGAGAATTTCTCGCAAGGATTTATTAATCGTGCAGGACCACTCTCAGTTTTTTTGTCTCATTGGTTATAAGCTTAAATATCTTGGGGTGAATTTGTCTTTCATACTGTATGTTAAGAGTGGGTTTTATGGCACGACTAACGGCATCGCTATTACGGATGTTGGAGGGAGTAAGGCAGAGCTCCTCCTTTACTCCCTTCAACATCCGTAAGAGCGATGCATGCTATACTCTCCATAAATGTCGCGTTGGCCTCTCAAAGTCACTACAGAATAGTGACTTCTGGAGAGTGCGAGAGACGAGATCTAGTATTACTTTCCATCTCTTCAAAACAACACTGATCCAGACGAACGCAGAGCAGATACAATATTTGTTTTGAAGCGATGGCTTTTATATCTATATTGTAGCTGCCCTGCGATCGTCTGGATCAGTAGGGACAACCCAAGTACTATTCAGACTGTCGTCCATTGGCTCTTGTTCTGAAACAGTCTTTTTATCCATGCAGATGATTTCTTGCAAGCGATAATTTTTATCCGTCAGTCGCTGGTAATCACTTTCCAGGTGCTTAGCGAATCTGGTAGCTAAATCCAAGTCTTTTTGAAGAAACTGCTTCTCTACCTCTAATATTTTACACCTCTTTACTGCCTGCCTATACTTATCATACAGCGAGTCATTTTCGTCATAAAGAGCGTCATTTACAAGTATCATAGTATAATTTTCCTTCCTAAGCTTAGCTGCAGCTTCATTGTACAGTTTCATTTGTGTCTTCTCTGTACTTTCAAGTTCCATCTTCTGTGAAGCATTCTGTTCAGTTTTGCAGCCTGTGATATTAATTTCGGTATTCCCATCGACAGTCTTCTCCATGGGACGTTCATCACTCTTTGTGTCCTGGTTTATGCTTCTTTTCCAGCGTGACACGAAAACTTTCATGCTTTCACAACCCAGTAGTGCCACTACAATAATCGAAATGTAAATCCTCTGGGTTCTTCTAATAGATCCCTGATGATACATTGGAGGCTGTAGCAGTCGAATAAAATCGAAGAGAGAACATTTTTCTACATTATTGAAGAGTGAGGAAACAAAATTGAACATACGTAATGCCATTTTTGCTATTCTGTTACTTCTGACAGACACATAGCAGTCACATATCCAGGTTGATGGTAATACGTTGAGCGTTTAAGCGGAACACATTCGAAGATATTTGACGTAGGGAAGTTTGAAAGGGCGTCGAATGTTTCAAAGGCAGTAGCTGTTTATCCCTTAAAAGTGAGGCAGCCGCAATCGTAGTCTTTGTCTTCGTCCCAGCGCTGGAAGAATGAGGACGAAATCTTTCCAGTTTTCGTATAACCGGATTCCTCGGACAGGCAGCGAGGAAGGCCCATGAAAGACTTCAACACTGGTTGTTTGAAGACTTAATTCTGGAAAAAGAAACTCACTTTCTTCACAATACGTCACCGGATTCCTCGAAACAGCGGCACCTAGGAACAATAACACTTAAACACTGATCGTTGAAGACTTATTGTTGCAAGTAGATAATTCTACCCTTATATATATGAGTGAGAGAGAGAGAGAGAGAGAGAGAGAGAGAGAGAGAGAGAGAGAGAGAGAGAGAGAGAGAGAGAGAGAGAGAGTATTTCTTTCATTTTTCTTTTTTGCAGGGTAGACTCATGAGAGAGAGAGAGAGAGAGAGAGAGAGAGAGAGAGAGAGAGAGAGAGAGAGAGAGAGAGAGAGAGAGAGAGAGATATGTGCCTCCCGCAGGTAGGGTATTATGAAAGCTTTTCACTCTCGGTTCTTTTCTTACAGTTCTTGCCACACTTAACCTAGCTTAAGAGAAGGCTTTGAAGTCTCGCTTGCAAAAGTTCTTCCACCATGGCAATAACCGACCGAGTTCCTTCAGAGAGAAAATGAACTATACTCATGGCTTAAAAAGAAAGCGGAGGCACAGTTCGCCTTTTAGATATCTGAACTAGTGATCTTTAATGTGATGTCAGGCGTCGTTAGGAAAAAAAAAATGTATGAAGGACTGACGAAAGATTCTTATAATAATAACAGAAGCCGGAAGGGAACTTTAACAGAGGATGGTACAGCTCGTCGCGTACTATAGGCTATGTGCTCTTGGCATGTTTACATTTTTAACCTCAATATATGTGCCGAGTGCAGCTGTTCCTGCATTGTTATGATGTAACCGACCACGAGGAGGTCTTTGCAAAACCTCTCGTTCTCGTATGTCATCAGAGGGGGTGAACACCGAAATATATATCTCATCTTTTTTTCTTTTCTATTTTTGAATTGTAGATTCATCCATCCCACCCTTCCGTGGTTTAGTGGATACATCATCTGGCTTCTACTAAAATAAGTTTCAAGCTTGAATCTTCATGGTGACTCGTACAGTTTCTCTTCGACAGTTCATGCTCTCTGAGAGTATATATATATATATATATATATATATATATATATATATATATATATATATATATATATATATATATATATATATATATATATATATATATATATATATAACTGACCCTCTTAATAACAAAGTGGAAGCAGTAATATGACGAAACTTATAATAATTACACCTCAATTAAATATAAAGAAGAAGAAGAAGAAGAAGAAGAAGAAGAAGAAGAAGAAGAAGAAGAAGAAGAAGAAGAAGAAGAAGAAGAAGGGAGAGAGAAGAAGACGCTTGAAAAGGAATAGGTTCGAGGAGAAGAACCCTGGGGCAGGACTTCCGGGAGCATTGTTTTCCAAAGGGTAGAGCCACAAGGGTGATAAGTTGGATCCTACATACACAGTAACCTACTAAAGACATCCAGTTGCTCATGGTACATTACAGTACATCCGCATCACAAAAGGAAACACCCTTTTGCTACATTGGATGGAGATATTTTGTTTTTATGTATATTTAATGAGAGAGAGAGAGAGAGAGAGAGAGAGAGAGAGAGAGAGAGAGAGAGAGAGAGAGAGAGAGAGAGAGAGAGAGAGAGAGAGAGAGAGAGAGAGACCTAATATATAAGCCCAACTTGACTCTGAAAGCAAAAATTCAGAAAATATATCATCAGGTTCTGCTATAAATTTTCGATAAAACGTCTTTGTGAGCTCAATTATCCTGGCAAAACAATGGAAGTTTTTCCATTTTGAATACTAGAGCACTTCACAGTAAAAACAAATAAATAAAAAAACAGAAACAGACAGACAGACAGACAGACAGAGAGACAGACAGACTGACAAACAGACAGACAGAAGTGGATCTCGCAGGTAGGGTAATATGAAAGGGTAATATAAAGTAAATTGTGATCAACAATGATTTCATATTAATTACTTTGCACACCAGTTATAGATTTTCACGTCTGTGACTATACTGAACATTATTAGAAGATAGGAAAAATATATAACTGAGTCGTAAATACACCATTACAATTCACTAATTTTCAACGTAATTTTTGCTAAATTACTTTTTTCGTAAGTCTGAATGCATTCTTAGCTTATTTCTGAACAGAAAAAAAAAAACAAGCAAAAGTAACTAAAAAAAAAAATTGGTCAGTGAGGATAATATTTTTCGGAGCAAAGAGCCAAATGATCTCTTTCTTTGGGTTCCCTATTTTATCCAGATGGTATTTAACAATTCAAGGAAAAATGTCTGCTTTATTTCTAATTTCTTCACTATTAATATTTTTTTTTCAACACGAGTTGTTTATTTAACTTATGCGAAATATAAATTCTCTCTCTCTCTCTCTCTCTCTCTCTCTCTCTCTCTCTCTCTCTCTCTCTCTCCTCTCTCTCTCTCTCTCTCTCTCTCTCTCTCTCATTTGTCATCGTCCTTGATATATCTAAGGCTTTTGACAGATTGTTGTACAAGGCTCTGTTGACCAAACTTCCTGCTTATTGCCTTATATCTTCTCTCTCTTCCATGATTTCAGGTTTCTTTCTTCCCGCTAATATCTGCTCTTTCAACAACTCTATACCTTCTCTTCATCGAGGATCTTATCCAGTCTCCATCTTCCTTTCTTCTCCACGGCTTTGCCGACGATTCTACCCATCATTTTTCCTCTGCCTTCTCTTCACAACCTTCATCTGCTACCTGTAATCGGTCCCGTATCACTTTCTTCAACTCTTAGCTCCGATAAACCGAGAGTATCTGATTGGAGAATAATTTTTTTTTTTAATTTAATGCCACCAGGACACAATATTTTGGCTATCTCTTTATTATCTTCTCTTGATATCCCTATTGGCTTCGAACCTAACGAAATTTATCCTCTTACTTCTATTATAATAATTGGAATTCTAATTTGTCTTGGAGGAGTCATATAATACAAATTTCTAAATCTGCATCTAAAATATTGGGGGTTCTGCTTCGTTTTCGTCATTTCTTTTTATCTTTTCAGTCACTTAATACCTAAAATGGTCTTAAAATACTGCTCGAATATCTGGGGTGAAACTTTACATATTTATCTCCCTGAGAAGGTTGAATCTAAGGCAATCAGACTCATCAATGACTC
>JAXCGZ010006004.1:67500-80841 GCA_037179515.1 Halocaridina rubra
TGCGATAGTTTCCTCTCTGCCACGCGACTTGAAAGTAGGATTTCTCTTTCCATCCCTCACCCCCCCCCCCTCACCCTAGAACTTCTAGTGCTGTGTTTATCCTCTTCTCCTCTCCTCCTCTTATCTTTTTTGTTTGGGTTTTAGATTTTTCATATCCTATCACTAATTCATTCACCCGTCCATGATTGGCTTCATTTCCTTTTGGGATACCTTCTTCTGCGAGGAATATATATATATATATATATATATATATATATATATATATATATATATAATATATATATATATATATATATATATATATATATATATATATATATATATATATATATATATATATATATATGTATATATATATATATATATATATATATATATATGTATATATATATATATATATATATATATATATATATATATATATATATATATATATATATATATATATATATATATATATATATATATATATATATATATATATATATATATATAGTCATCGTGTTTATATATTTTTTTATTTCATGACAAGTTAATTTTAATTGATACAAAAAAAGTAAGTCAATTATTTAGTTATAAAAGTATATGATGAAGATGATGGAGCCTTGTTCTCCATCACAAAGACTCGGGTTCGATCCCCTGGACTAGAAACAATAAGTAAAAAATAAATCTTCGTTTTGGTTCCCTACGTTACGTTAGTATATAGACGTGCCGCTTATAATGGACTGCCTTTACATCTCCTCCCCCTTTCAAGTCACGCTCTCTGACCTCCGCATACAGCACATTGCATTACACTATTACATCCTTCACCAGCATTGCCTTTGCTTAAATATTTCAGGCTCCAAATTAACATAAAATGATCATATAACATACTGCAATACACTATTGCATCTATCAGTCACTGAATTTATCGAAATATTTTGCAATGGATAAGTTTCTGCTTAATGACACCGCGTGTATGATTATTTTAATATCAATTTTATAAAAGTGGTTTTTTTATATAAAGGATTTTATTATGTATTTCCATCAGTTTTCTCTCAGCATACTTAATGTCATGGATTCGGTTTTACGTCACGAACTCCCTTTTCTACTAAGGGCTAGGACGGTTGCCTTCTTACGAAGGACTTGTTTTGGCAGATGTAATCGTTACCCTGAGTGTATGCCCTTACTAAACTCAGTCCGTGACGGGGCGCGAACCTCGACCTGCCGCCTCAGAGTAGCAGACGCTACCATTTTGCCACGGAGACTACTAGCATACTTAATGTCATCTGGGTATTTATTCTAACAGGAGCAGAAATTACCCTTCCAGAGCATATCGTATTTAAAACTGCGAGCCGCGAAAGTTATGCATTCTAAAGAATAACAAAAAATGGTTGAATTCCACAAAATGGGAAATCAATTAAAAGAGTCAGCTCCAAATACGGTGTTGTTAGGTCCTAGCAAAACAGTATTCAGAATATGTCTGCTTTTCAAGGTTACCGTGAGAATGAAATCCATATACAGCGAAAATTAGTCTATGAATTCAAAAGACATTATGTTTTCTCGGTTAGCGATGAAAGAAAGACAACTATGCGAAGAAAAATAAGAAAATAAGAAACTGGAGAGAAATAAATTAGGAGAAAATGGAGAATAGTGTAACGACAGTCGAAATTTGCGAACTGGAGATTCTACAGTTAAAAAAAGACTCTATTCTAGTTTTTTTTTTTTTAAATAAAATAGTATCTTAAGTTCAAAAACCTACCCTTCGAATCTAGGGAATAAAGTCACAGGAAAAAAAGTCACAGGTATAAAAGTCAGAAAAAAGTCCCAGTAAAAAAGTCTAACCTAACCTACCTAACCTAACCTGTGAGTTTTACCAGTGAGTTTGTGACCGACCACGTAATATTCATACCAGTAGAGATCATACAAGTTATTCTCATCTTTAAAGTCACGTAAAAACACACAAGTCTTATTCATGACCACCACATATAACCCTTCACAAACAAACCCAAGAACAGACTTGCGAAAAATGGATCCCATGTTTTAAACCCCGATTAAGAAAAGGTTTACTGAGGAATAAGTAATGTAATAGCTAAAATAACTTACAAAACATATGCATATAAATAAAACAGACACATCAGCTATATCGGTAAAATGAAGAAAAAATCAGATATATTCACTAGCATTTGGAAGAGGTTTTAGTGCTAAATTGCATTTTACAACCCTCTGGTAATCCTGCCTACATAACATTTGATGAAAAATCTTGAATTCTACTTTGTACATGCCAGAGAATGTAGCTGTGTTTGTCATTTACTACTCCTGCCAATACAGGTAGATTGAAGTGGTAGCTGAGAGAACTGGAGTCATATAATGTAGTAAGTTTCTATGAATGTACAAGCAAATTTTTGAGTTTAAACATCCAAAGTACATTCACTCATGTTTCTTATTGGTAGCCACTAAAAAGCATCAGGTAAAATGACACAAGAATAGTATCCTATTATAGGGAACCCTTCCAAAAAGAGAGGTAAAACAGTAGACAAAAAAATTCTGTGATGTTTAAGGAACCGATGTTCTTCACTAGACACCAGGGAACGACAGTATGTATTTATATGAATTATGTAATAACACTTAAATGCACTGATTCAATAAGGCAGAAGATACTTCATAATGCAGATCATATCTGGCGAAGAGACCTGTACCTCAATAGGAACAGATCTCTCTACACACTCTTCAGTTGATATGTTTGTAGCATGGTGTCTTGTCGCCTAGTGTAAAATATACTTTTTTCTCTGATACTTAATCATTATATATATATATATATATATAATATATATATATATATATATATATATATATATATATATATATATATATATATATATATATATATATATATATATATATATATATATATATACACACACAGTATATATATATATATATATATATATATATTATATATATATATATATATATATATATATATATATATATATATATATATATATATATATATATATATATATATATATATATATATATATATATATATAATATATATATATATATATATATATATATATATATATATATATATATATATATATATATATGCAAAAATAGAGACTCCGTGGCAAAATGGTAGCGTCTGTGAGGCGGCAGGTCGAGGGTTCGCGCCCCGTCACGGACTGAGGTTAGTAAGGGCATACACTCAGGGTAACGATTAAATCTGTCAAACCAAGTCCTTCGTAAGAAGGCAACCGTCCTAGCCCTTGGTAGAAAAGGGAGTTCGTGACGTAAAACCCAATCCATCCATCAATCCATGCAAGCATAGAGACTGACTCTCTCTCTCTCTCTCTCTCTCTCTCTCTGGTTTTCTGTTTCACTTTGTCTCATTAATAACCAACCTGGATTCAACACATTGCATGAAAAGTAATTTGACAAATATTACTTTCATTTTTGTCGTTAATTAACATGATTCACATCGAGCAATCAGAATCCCAGAGGGTGAATGAGTGCATGTCACATTTTGAAATAGAGATTTTTCATGATTTCTTCACAAAAAGGAGATTCATAATATGGAGTTTCTGACTACGTGTTTTAAGGTTCATTGCCTGCGTTGTTACTCCACCTTAGTCGAGGGTCGAAGTTTCACAAAATGATGAAATTGACGCTCTCTCTCTCTCTCTCTCTCTCTCTCTCTCTCTCTCTCTATCTATTTTCTATCTATCTAAAAATGTGTGTGTGTGTATTTACCTAATTGCATTTATCTACTTGTGCTACGAGAAAGATTGTAAATCCCCGTCTCCTGATCATTATCATTTTTTACTCACTGGCACTTATCTATCTTTAAAATTATGGAATAATTTAGAATATAAATTGTCGTCTCTTAGAGAAATTTTATTATCAAATAATTTTACCCTACAAAAAGTACTTCTTTGCATCATACAAAGAAGTATTTTTTTTTATAAAGATTCAAACAATGACCTCTAATCTTAGAATCACTGATATCAAAATTTCGTTGCATGAAGGACTTAAAAACCGTTATCATATCCCCCTTTTCCTTCTAGGTTCTAGTGATGGTAAGCCAAACTCCCTTAGCCTCTCTTCATAAGTGAGATTACTTACCTCTGTCCCCAGCTTCGTATCATGTTTCTGAGATATCTTCAATTTATCTAAATGTTGTTTGAAATGTGGGTTCCAAAATGGAGCTGTAAACTCAAGTTTTGGTCTCACATGAGTTACAAATATATTTTGAATATTTCCTTGTCCATGTGCTCCAAGACCAATCATGTTAGCTAAAAACCCAAAGCTGTGGCTTATATGATATTTATATGAGTTTCTGGAGATAAATCTGACAATACGTTTGAACTTAGATCTCTTTCATTCTCAGTTTTCTGGATTCCTCCGCCTACTACTGAGCTCACTGACTTGAGCATTTTTGCATTCATGCCCAATCTCATTGCTTTACATACCAAAGTATTGAATCTCATTAACCACTTGTCTGACCAGTCAGGCAGACAATTTAGAAGTTCCTGAAGTTCTTCGCGTTATTCTCCATTAATACTCTCATCACAATTTTTGCCTCATCTGCTAACATATTAAAAAATTCATATACAGACTTAAGCAGGTCACATACATATATGAGGAACAAGAAGTGGTTTTAAAATTGACTACTCTATTCCCTTCCTTCATCCACCCCAAGACAATTCCAGCATTACTTGTAACTTCTTAAAAAGTCTTCCATGTGCGACTGTATCAAATACCTTCTGAAAATGAAAGAATATGCAGTCTGCACAGTCCTCTCTTTCTTGCAGGATTTGGTTTACCTCAACATAAAATTGTAGTATGTTTGTTTTCGCAGGGGTTTCTTAGCTGAAGCCATAATTTCTCACTGACGAAAAGTTGAAAGATTCCAATTGGAGAGAAATGTGTTTTCTCAGTATCTTCTCTATGATTATGCCAACTATGCTACTCAGTGAAACAGGCCTATAGCTTAGAGCTGAGTCTCTCCTTTTCTTTTTGAAGAGAGGTACTGCGTTCCAAGGTTTCCAGGATCTTGGAATCTCCCCAGATTCCAGCGAGTTCTCAAATATGATGCATAGTGCTACTGATAATGGTATCAGCACACTTCTTAAGTACATCAGGGAATATATCATCAAGCCCCATAGGTTTATCAGCATCTAGCTCAATAATTTTTATGCATTTTGCATACCTTATTAGCGGAAAAGACGATGTTCTGTAATAATAGCCCATTATTTCTCAGCTCTGCAATATGAGTGGGTAAAGTACTCTCTTATATAAATACTCGCTGAAACTCCTTGTTCAGTTCTTCTAAAATCTCTCCATTTGTCACAATAATACATTAACCTGCCCTCTTCATCTTTAAAACTTGTTCTTTAACCTTTAATTTCCTTATGAGGAAACACTGGAAGTCTGGGATTTTCCTTAGCTCTCTTGGTATTATCTCTCTCCACTTCCCTTCTACTTTTATTAAGGGAATCATTTTTCTCTCGTTTGTAATATTGTCGCCCATTTACACTTTTTTCTTTTCCTATACCTATTAAAGTATTTGTCACTCCAGTCCTCTGCCTTCCAGTACTCATTAATGAATAATTTCTCTTTGGCATTCATAATTCCTAATCAGGAGCTAGCTATCCTCTCATATTCCTTACAAAAAAAATATCATATATCTCCTGTACAGATTGTGTACGTGTGATTACTTAATTGTGATTACCTAATTGTGCTTACGGGAAAGAGCCCAAAGCTCGTATCCTCCCGTCTCCTGATCGGTTCCATTTTGTACTTAGTGATACTTATCATACCTGTCCTTAAAACTATGGATTGAGATAGCATTAACTACCTCCTCGCTTAGCGAATTCCATTTATCAACTACTCTTACACTGAAAAAGTACTTCCTTACATCCTGCAAAGAAGTTTTCTTACGAAGCTTCAAACTATGGCCTCTAGTTCTAGAGCCAGCCATATCAAAATATCGATCCCCATCCACTCTATCATAAACATGAAGGAATTTGAAGATTGTCACCATATCCCCCATCAATCTTCTAGCTTCGAGTGATGGTAAGTCTAATTCTCTCAGCCTCTCATCATAACTGAGCTTGCGTATTTCTGGTACCAGTTTCGTGGCATGTCTTTGAATTTTTGAAGCTTAGCTACGTGCTTCTTCAAGTGCGGATTCCAAAAGGGGGCTGCATATTCAAGTGCCACACTTTATGAAAGATTTATGGATCCACAGAATAGCTGAAATATGTTTCTCTTTGGTCTGAATCATGTATTACTTTTATTCAGCTCTGAAAACTTTCCATGATATTGCAAACGATAGTAATTAATTATGATAACGTTAATAATGAGTAATTTTGTGATTACTGGTTATCACTAACACGTGAAAAGCTTGAAATGATAATTATAAGTATTTCTACATTTCACTTTTCTCACGAAGTAGGTGAAAAGATTGTTGGTTGATTATTATTTTCAGCATTTCATATAACATGAGGGTAACATTTTGTGATCTTTTTTGTATACTTCATAGTGAAGCATAAAATATTCCTAAAAAAAAAAAAAAAATACTGCTGTATGTACATCCGTGTTCACAGCCAAGTCTAGATGGCTAGATATAAAGTTCTAGTAACTTTTCTAGCTCTCTGTGAACTAGAAAAGGAAATAGATTCTCTGATTTACGTACGGTAACCAGTCATTTCTTTCAAGGATAAAAAAAATAACTCTTTGAAACTATAAAGTGCAAAATATGCTTTCACTTTTTTTTCTGGAAGTTTTTTTTTTATTGTGGCACCAGGACGGACCAAAAAAATAAATCTACCCTAATCTGGCCTGAGCACGAAGAAAACATGAAGAGAAACAGAGATGGGAGTATTGTAACTTGTCAGATGTGAAGGGGCATAATGACATATGTAACGAATATCAAAGAATATTCGGTGTTTATGTAGGCTTAGAAAGATAATTAGCAATATGGTTTTTTATATACATATTTCCTAGATATTTTTCCAACATAACCTCAATTCATTTTATTCAAAAAGCTGTTATAGAAGCTTACAATATATATACCCTAAATTGTGCAATAATGTTAAAAGGTAAATTCTTTGTGGTCTTGTGTACACACTGTAAATGTATATGGTAACGAGATCCTTAAAGATACATTAAATGTGACAAGATCACTCTGAGATCAGTTTTTTTTTTTTGAGAGAGAGAGTGAGTTGCTTGGCTGCAATGATATCAAGGAGGGTCATTCCGTATTTACAATAGAGAATATTCCGCCACTTCATTTTGCGAGATGAGAGAACATGGGCCTGTATTAGAGAACAATGTCTGTTCATCTACAGATGTATGCAGAACGCTGATGGAATTTGCTCATAAAGCTATGACATCATGCAATATATCCCTTTATGTACGAGAAACGTACGGCACCACTATCTGTAGTGCTATGCATCATATTTAAGAAGTTAATAGAGTCTGGAGTGATTCCCAGGTGCTGGAAACAAGCGAATGTGCTACTTATATTTGGGATCTAAGGGTAAATGCACTGGCACTTATAATTACCTGATTGTGCTGATGAAAGAGAGCCCTGTTCATAACTCTCCATCTCGTGGTTGGTTCCATTTTTACACTCAATGATACTTACCATATTTGGCCTTAAAACTATGAATTCACTTAGCATTAACTACTTCCACATTTAGCAAATTCCATTCATCAACTATTGTTACACTAGAAAAGAATTTTCTTACATCCTGCAATGGAAGATATACGATACAAGGAATTCTCATTTGCATAAATAAATCATATGCAGTAATATGTAAGTCGTTTGTGGAAAAAGACAAAAAGAAAAATTCCTAATACGGCTTCATATTTCCAAAGTTCACCCTAACATTTATAAGGGACTGCTGCTGCTCACTGACAAGATGTCCAGGAGGCTTTGAAAATCACTACACACCATCTCTTCCTGTAGCTTGGACACTTTTTTAACCCAGATCAAACATGCCTCTCCTCATTGGCGTGTATCCTCTGGTTGACTGGTAACACCTGTGGTAAACTTGGCATACAACTCAAATATTCTACATCAGACAATCCAATCTTGACCTGACTTAGCTTTTGCTCCACTCCACAGCTTACTCAGCAATGCAAATTTTCTACTTTTATGCTCTTTTCCATTCACTGACTAGCAGGCCTTTACATCCACTTACAATGACCTTAAATTGTCAACATCATTCAGTGACAAACAATTTAAGATTTCCTCCATGTATGTGTTTACCATCACCACTGCTATTCCAATACATCCATATACCAAAGTTGGACTCCCTCTTGTATGCAAGGTGGCCTAGATGAAACAAACACATTCACAAGCCAA
This sequence comes from Halocaridina rubra, assembly GCA_037179515.1. Taxonomy (NCBI): domain Eukaryota; kingdom Metazoa; phylum Arthropoda; class Malacostraca; order Decapoda; family Atyidae; genus Halocaridina; species Halocaridina rubra. The sequence continues at coordinate 75,860 of JAXCGZ010006004.1, forward strand.
TCTATTCATTCAATCCCTTATTGCTAACAAATCTTTCTTCTCAAAAAAAAACAGGCATCCAATCTTCTCCCTTTTACTTGAAGTTGTTCCACCACCAAGCTTATTCAGACCACATTACTAGGGCTTGGACTGGAGTGTTCTTCTCAGAACTCAATCACTGAGGGAGAATATGATGGGGAAATTCTCGCTCTCCATGCTCGGCTCCATTTAGTCGATTTTTACAATGCAACGGGAACACGGACGAGGTATTATTGTCCTTAACTCCGGGAGCTAGAATCCGAGAATAAAATATGGTAGGCAGAGAACCGTCAACTCCTCATTTGGACAAAAGCCTTTCATTCCTAATAGTAATATGTATATTAGAAATCCCAAGGTGTAAAAAATCTAAGAATTACACACACCTGCTAAGTAAGAATTCCTGTTGCAGACTTTGGCTAATAATACATTAATAGCAACTTCAAGAATTTCATATTTATTGTACAAAATTACAATGGTTCTGCAGGAAAACCTTAATCATACAGAAACTTTTTCACCAAAGAAAATGCAGTGACTCCTCAGTTGTCCAAGCTTGGACTAGTTATCAATAGAAATTCATGAACTCAAATATATTTAAATATATTTAAAAACAAGCAACTATTTAAATGAAAATTAAAAATTTTAATTTACAACGATAAACATTCACTTCATATAAAATGCATTATATAAACACTTTAAATTTCCTATCTTTAAACTACCTGCATGAAGAATATTTCAATACCAATATGCTCAGTTAATGGTAAAAAAAAAAAAAATAAATTAAAAAAAAAAAAAATTCGCTCAACGATTAGTATTAACATTTCGCCCCAATGAACCACCACAACCAACATACTTCTATTTCCAAGGCCTCTCTGGCCAAAAGTATAAGTCAAGCACACACGAATTCCACACCAGGTTACAACAACCTGTCCATCATTAGAAACAGTTGGGAGTCTTTTGATAGTTATTAAATGAAATGTAGCTAAGGTAAACCGCAGTTTATTTTTACAATACATTAATGTAACATATTACAAAAGTACGTAAAATACTGTACCTTAAATAAATTTAGAACTGAAAAAGAGCAAGCAGGGTATAGTTCAGTGATATACATCCATTTCCCCACAACGGAAAACGTAACTCGATATAAGCGTGTGTGCGAGATATACATAAAAAAAGGCAATCACATTTGATTGAAGCTTCAACAGTTCTATTGATATAAATCAACTTTAAAAAATAAAAACTTCCCTAGGTTGTACTTAACAGCTACGTTTGATCGGAGGCATCATTATTGTCTTCACTGGAGGGCAGAGTAGCATGACCATTTTGAGGTAAGGAACTTTCATCTTGAGTTAGAGAAGATTCATCATGTTGCTGCAGTTCCTGTGTAGCAGTGGCAGACATGCTGTCTCCCATGACATCCTGAATGCGTCTCGATATGCCAGCACCCAAGAGCGACCGCTTTATATCTTGGCTTCCATTTTCACTTTCCAAAAGAGGGCGCTTACCGGCACCCTTCATTTTCAACATCCTGTTGATTACACGCAAGTCCTGTTGGGTAAAAAATATGTGAAAATGACGTATAATCTCGGTTCTTGAGGTATTTTGTGCACATTTATAGGAATATGATCATTACTTACATTTAAAATCAGTTAAAAAAGGAAATTAGATAAATAATTCAGCTATTAAGAAATCATTACTATTTTCAAATCATATTATTCTTCATGTTTGAATAAATTTCTTCAGAAAACCATAAGATTATTCACAACTAAAGTATTCTTTTACCATACCTTGGCAGGGCTACGATTAAAATAGTATGGCAAAGGTCGACGAGGAGACATGGCAGTATTGCCTTTCATGGGACTGCAAAGGGAATTAACATATACTGCATGATTGCTGGAAATACGTCGTCTTGGCGAAACAGGTGTGTGTCTAACCACAGGTGAAGGAGACAAAGGTGGCGGATCACCCTGTTCAAAGAAAAATAAAGAATAATCAAAGAAACACATTAACATATGCGAAAATCATATTTTACCCCTTGACTGGGACTCCAACCTAAAACACATAATTACTGTGCCAAGGCACTAGCAACTACACCACTAAAAGTTCAAGAAAAAAGCCAACCTCAGAGATAACTGCCTTGCTAGAAATAAATGCATTCTTTTTGAATGCGCGCATTCTTAGCAATGCAGTCAGCTTTGAGGTTGGCTTTTTTTTTTTTTAGACAGTCTGTGGTGTAGTTGGTGGCACCTTGGCACAGTAATTGTGTCTTAGGTTCGATTCCCAGTCAAATGGTAAAATATGATTCATAAATAAAGAAGTTTATAGACACTCAAGCACATAAGGAAAGATATTTAAAAACTTAATACATTCACAATATTCACTGTAAACGCATTTGTATATCATACAACTGTGATAAAAAAGATATTCGAGTAAAAAATGGGATAACTTTAAAACTACTGCCAAATTTTCATCTGGATAGGAAGTTTTCTTCTATAAGTTTCAAATATAATACTGTACTAATAACAACAGAATAGAGGGTGGGTGAGGTATAGAATCAGAAAAATGAATTACTTATAATAGCTAGCACTGAATTACATTAAATAATATTGATCAAATCACACACATGACAATACAGTATACACGCTTTATAAAGCCAACAGGTAATGCGAAAAGCTGCCATAAAAACACTCTATTTTGTCAATAATTTTACTATATTTGTTAGACCTTCTACTGAACATACCTCTTGCGCTGTCCTGAACTTCAAAGCAAATGCTTTCATTTTTTGTACATACACTTGATTGTAGAACAAGATAAGATCCCCACGCTCCTCCAACTCAAAACTCGTTGAAGTTCCAGTTATTTGGCTTGGAGTGGGAGGGGGAGCATTACCCTGGTGCTGTGAGCCTGAAAAGAAAGGACACCAATTTTATAACTACCCTAAAAAAAATATAATCACAAAAAATTTAATGTCAAATTGAGAAAAGTAACTCAAAAACAGTTGAAAAATTAAGTTTTTCAATAAATGATTAAACATTCAGATTACTTTAGTCGCTGACCACAAACATACGTCTCAAAAATCTATCTTTGCGTACTTAACAAATACGAAGGGGTGGAGATTCTTTTCTTTAGAATGGTAATGATACAGCAAATGGATCAGTTGTACATCATATGCTAAACACAATAATCCAGTCTAATGATATCTTGTTTTGCTCTCAAGAACCAAAGGCAGACTTAGAATTGACATGGTACCATCTAATATAAATTATAAATCAATGGATACTACATCAGTGAAAAAGATCTAGAAAAACTTGAGTGGCAAAATCACACATACCTTTAATAATATATAGAGGCTAATCATAATCTTAAACTGAGCCATAAGACGTAGAGGTGACAAGTAATAATAATAAGGTTTATTCTTGAAGCAAAGTGATATACAAACTTCAGTGACCAAAATACAATTGTCCCACACCTTATACATTCAAGTGGTTCTACTACTCCCAGGATATGTTCAAAACAATTATATATGTCAGTATGTTCATATAAAATACTCAACCTCATACATAATTTTTATGTTATTGTAATGTACTTAAAACTTTACCACGTACAATATTAATTTACTTCCAAAAAGCATAGGAGTGGTTGCTATAATGTGTATTTTAAGGGAAAAAGTTTCTAAATCTTTTTTTTTCCTATGAGTGCATGTTATAATTTGCGTCTTTAAAAATCATGTAAGAAGCAAGACAATTCTGCACACGAGTCAATGAACATATACACCCAGTTCGCTTTTTACACGTGTTTAAAATACACGAAATTGGAATAATACCCCCCAAAAATTATAGTAAAAAATTGCGAAATCACGAATAAAGCTCCTAAAAAAAAAAAAATAAAATAAAAAAAAAAAAAAAAAAATCCATTTTAGTAAATAATCGAACGGCTCGGAGGCACTTTTCCGCCATGCTGCCATGTGCTTCAGTGTCTTTACCCAGCATACTGCGTAGATATATTGCTTGTTCTAACTGTGTTTGTGCTGAGGTTTGTATATCGTCAGGGAAAAAGCGTGCGAGAGCATATCAGCTGATACGGAGGCGGCAAAACATTTGCAGATAGAGGTTCGTTCTCCTGCATCCTCCTCCTCTTCTACCGCTTACTGTGATCGGATGTAATGGACAGAATGGAAAAAATGCATTAAGAACAAACAGCAAACAAACTTGCCATATAATATCATCAGGGAAAAATCATGTGAGAATGCATCAGCTGATACGGAGGCGGCAAAACGTTTGCAGATAGAGGTTCATTCTCCCGCATCCTCCTCTTCTACTGCTTAATGCAATCGGATATTATAGAGAATGAAAAAAATGCATTAAGAACAGCAAACAAACTTGCCATATAATATTGTCAGGGAAAAAGCGTGCGAGAGCAAAAACGTTTGAAGATAGAGGTTCATTCTCCCACATCCTCCTTCTCTTCTACCGCTTTAGTTACGTGCTCACTGCCACCATGCACGTCCCAGTGTATGCCTGTTGTCCACTGCATAATAGAGTATGTTAACTTGCTTGCTGTAGAGTAAATCTGAATATCTTTTCAATAAAAATAGCTACAGTACGGTCTTTCTTCTTTGTTATGTATTTTTAAATATGTTTTACTTATCTTATATCTTTGGCATAGTGTATCTTTGTACGGTTGTGAAACGTATCTATGCCCATTATCATTGTTTCTTATGGAAAATGACTCATCACATTAGGCGATTGTTACATTACACGTCACTTCTGAGAACCTATCTTCGCGTTTTTCCAAGAACTAGCTGTACATGAGTGCAGTAAGAGTAACGCCCCATCTCCAAGTTTTCTTTATTGAAAATTATTCAATTAGTATTTTAATTACCATAAGAAAAAACTGTCTAAAAAACACGATAATGATAAAGAAGACGGCAATTTAACAAAATAAGAACATGGTATAATTTCTTATGC
>JAXCGZ010006005.1:2500-5000 GCA_037179515.1 Halocaridina rubra
AATGCTAAAATTTTTGGAGTAAAAGTAATATGGTTGAATAATTTCCCAAACCAATTTTTTATTTACGATATCCTGGTCTCACTTTGGAAGCCATTCTCTCTCTCTCTCTCTCTCTCTCTCTCTCTCTCTCTCTCTCTCTCTCTCTCTCTCTCTCTCTCTCTCCTCTCTCTCTCTCTCTCTCTCTCTCTCTCTCTCTCTCTCTCTCTCTCTCTCTCATCAATTTAAAATAAGAAACAAAAACAAAAACTACAAGAAAGAAGCCACTCAACTTGTAGAAAGGATCTTGCAACTTTGCATAAAAAAAAATGACTTCTAATGGAATCAGCGAGTGTTTATTGCCTCTCTATGTTTACAAGGAAATCTACACGCTGTTAAGAATATAGTCTAAATAATAATAATATTAAAACCACAATGGTCTTTTGTTTGCTCACAATACACAAAGACGATGAAAATAACCATCTCTCTCTCTCTCTCTCTCTCTCTCTCTCTCTCTCTCTCTCTCTCTCTCTCTCTCTCTCTCTCTCTCTCTCTCTCTCTCTCTCTCTCTCTCTCGCTTGGGATTATAGTGCTTTACGAGACAAGTTTAAAAATTAGCTGATATTCTTACATCTCCATTAATATCACACACCTTGCTATGTACTTATTAAGAATGCCCAGGTAAGAAATACTACAGTATAAGAGATGCCCCCTCCCAGAGTCTCATATTTTTATGTAGGTCACTTGTGGTCTATATTGTCTTAAAAAGATCAAGTTTGGTTCACGAAACACATATTACAATTAATTAGATTACAATTAATTAGAAACTGCAAGCATGTCCTTTAACACAAGAGACCTGCAATGAAGTAATTTCATGCAACGCTCTGTAAAACAACGTTACTGATGTTCGTCTCAATACCTCTCTTTTTACAGTTACAAGTGACTGTAATGGCTGCAAGACAAACGACAGACGCGATATAGTCAAGGCAAAACCGATTATTCATACTCTTTATCACTACAATCGAATGGCTTGAAATAGAGTCAGATTTCTCTCTCTTTTATGTTATTTAAGCGAGGTAACGCATACACCACTAGACAAGGTTACGGGAACGCATTATTACCATGAAAATCAGCCACTACCTCAAAGCGTATGCGTAAACCAGGTTGAACATAGAATGAATCTAAAAATATCAATATTTAAATACACTCTTTGCATGCAGGACAATCTTCAATTAGAAGAAATAGTTTCAGAAGGATACACATTTAGTTTTTATGACCGAGACAATCTTAATCATAAACTGATTTCTTACACATTTGTTGTCGTAGGGTAATGGTTTTACAAGCAATTCTAAAGAAGAGGAGAAAGAGAATGAAGCCCTGGGTTAATCTTTTTGATATCAAATTACATATAAAAAAAACTTTCATATTCATAGCTATAAAAATGAATCTATTCCATGAAAAGCAAAATGAAGTTAATATGAATGAAGGGGAGGGGCTTAGGAAGGAATTGAAAAACAACAGAGTAGCTTAGCGCTAACGAGTATATTTCGCTACTCAACTTCATAGTTTTATGATTCTAAGGCACTTTTGATGTGGTAAATAGCGTTAGAGCTATGCAGGCATCAAGGTTTGATGACCAAGAGGAATGAACTATATTTGTAAATGACAATCTCGATCTGGCAATAAACGTGATATTTGTTTAGAGGTTATTTCACTATTTCAAGATCAACAGGGACAATATCTGAGGCTAAGATATAGTTCCCTTTAAGGACAGTTATTATAAATACAATAATAATGTGGGAGAATGTGGCAGAGCTGAAGTATGCTTATACGCACCGATTTTACCTGAAATTAATAAGGTACCGATACTTCTTTGTCATGATAGAACACATTAGCATACATATTGTAATTAGTATCCTCTTAAAAATTACAATAATTACAATATTTATCATAACAAGATTTTTTTTTAATGAATCCAAATTTCGAGCCAAAGAATTATATCTATAAATAAAACTTAAAAAATACAAATGTTTCGTCTTAAATATACTTTCTACCTATGATCTCCACAAATGTTATATTATATGTGAGTATCACCTATCCATTTAGCCAAAAAGCCACACTGTATATATAATATACAAAATTTAAAGTAATAAAAAATTAAAATAAATAAATAAAGAAAATAATATATATATATATATATATATATATATATATATATATATATATATATATATATATATATATATATATATATATAGTCACCATGGTTCAAGTGGTAGCGTCCGCGACTCTGAGGCGTCAGTTCGAGGATTCGCACCCCGTCACGGTCTGAGGTTTGCAAGGGCATGCACTCAGGGTAACGATTACATCTGCCAAAACAAGTCCTTGGCAAGAAAGCAACCGTCCTAGCCCTTGGTAGAAAAGGGAGTCCGTGACGTAAAACCGGAATATATATATATATATATATATATATATATATATATATATATATATATATATATATATATATATATATATATATATA
>JAXCGZ010006005.1:12500-20000 GCA_037179515.1 Halocaridina rubra
TGTAATATGTATACGTATATATATATATATATATATATATATATATATATATATATATATATATATATATATATATAAATATATATATATATATATATATATATATATATATATATATATATATATATATATATATATATATATATATATATATATATATATATATATATATATATATATATATATATATATATACTCTTTCATACCACACACACACACACACACACACACACACATATATATCTATCTATCTATCTATCTATCTATCTATCTATATATATATATATATATATATATATATATATATATATATATATATATACATATATATATATATATATATATATATATATATATATATATATATATATATATATATATATATATATATATATATATATATATATGTATGCATGTATGTATGTATTTATGTATGTATGTGATTACCTAATTGTGATTACCTAATTGTGTTTACGGGAAAGAGCCCAAAGCTCGTATCTTCCCGTCTCCTGATCGGTTCCATTTTAGACTTAGTGATACTTATCATACCTGTCCTTAAAACTATGGATTGAGATAGCATTAACTACCTCCTCGCTTAGCCAATTCCAATTATCAACTACTCTTACACTGAAAAAGTATTTCCTTACATCCTGCAAAGAAGATTTCTTACGAAGCTTCAAACTATGACCTCTAGTTCTAGAGCCAGCCATATCAAAATATCGATCCCTATCCACTCTATCATAACCATGAAGGAATTTAAAGACTGTCACCATATCCCCCCTCACTCTTCTAGCTTCGAGTGATGGTAAGTCTAATTCCCTCAGCCTCTCATCATAACTGAGATTGCGTATTTCTGGCACCAGTTTCGTGGCATGTCTTTGAACTTTTTCAAGCTTAGCTATGTGCTTTTTCAAGTGCGGATTCCAAAAGGGGGCTGCATATTCGAGTTTTGGCCTCACATAGGTTACATACATATTTCTGAACATTTCCTTGTCCATGTGCCTGAAGGCTACCCTTACATTTGATAAGAATGCATATGCTGCCCTTACTATGCCATTTATATGTATTTCTGGAGACAAATCTGCCAGTATGTTTACTCCTAGATCTCTCTCATTTTCTGTCTCTTGAAGTTGTACTCCAGCCACCGAGTAGTCAAGCTTGGGCCTTCTTGCACTTGTACCCATTCTCATTACCTTACATTTTGAAGTATTGAATTTCATTAGCCACTTTTCTGACGACTCATGCAGATTATTTAGATCCTCCTGAAGTTCTCTACCATTGTTCTCGTTTTTTACTTTCTTCACAATCTTTGCATCATCTGCAAACATATTCATGAATGAATTTACAGACTCTGGTAGGTCATTTACATATACAAGGAACAAAAGTGGCCCTAAAACTGAACCCTGTGGAATTCCACTACTAACTCTTCTCCATTCAGACACTGAGTGTCTTACTCTAACCCTCTGTTCCCTTCCTTCTAAGTAAGTTTTTATCCATTCTAAAACATTTCCACCTATTCTAGCCATTGATTGCAACTTCCTAATAAGTCTCCCATGTGGAACAGTGTCAAACGCTTTCTGGAAGTCTAGGAATATGCAATCTGCCCAGCCCTCTCTTTCCTGTAAGATTCGGCTTACCTCATCATAAAATTCTAATAAGTTTGTTACTGTTGATCTACCTTCTCTGAAGCCATGTTGCCTACTGTGTATGTATGTATGTATGTATGTATGTATGTATGTATGTATGTATTTATTTATATATGCATGTATGCATGTATGTATGCGAGTATATATATATATATATATATATATATATATATATATATATATATATATATATATATATATATATATATATATATATATATATATATATATATATATATATATATATATATATATATATATGTGTGTGTGTATATATATATATATATATATATATATATATATATATATATATATATATATATATATATATATATATATATATATATATATATATATATATATATATATATACATGCACTTTCATACATACATAATTATATATATATATATATATATATATATATATATATATATATATATATATATATATATATATATATATATATACATACATATATATATAAATATATATATATATATATATATATATATATATATATATATATATATATATATATATAATGATGTTTAAATGAATGCATCACAGTGTACATGAAATTACCTTGACTTCCCTTCTTAGGGAAGAGATAAGAACATAGTCACTACATGATGATATAATCCAATTGTGTTAGGTCTTGGAATCACGAACTGATAAGTGTAGACGCCTTACTATTTCAAGGTTTCACAGCTTTGTTTTGTTCCTATGATCTGAACTAGCATTTAGCAATGATGTCATTCTGTTACTACACTCATCATCCTCAAGTAAAAAATTCAGATATATGATATAATCTGGCATAAGTAATAGATAAAAATAATTCTATATTATAACTTCCTTTTCCCAGAAATATGAAATGAATCCATAGGTTTCATTTTGCAGTACACGAAAGATGTTAAAAATCATCATTTTCTAGAATATGAGAAGGTAATTCGTTACTTTCTCCATAAATTTCGGTTGAATATTATAAAAACCAAATATGCGGTTCCTTCATTATATTTTCTCAAGTAGTTTCATGAAATTAACAAACTGTTATAGTAATCTAATGTAGTCAACTATGCTAGTCATCCAATAAAGGTAATTGCAAGAGTATTAAGTCTTAAAGGAATGAGATCATTTTTACCTCCCAGAAAACAGTTGATATTAGAATCTATGTTATACAATGATCAGTAAGTCCCACACACCAGCTATTCTGCAAAGATGGAGGAAGAATGAAAAGTCCCTCATGCCAGCACTGTACAATATTGCAAATTTGAATTCCAAAAGTTCATGGATACATTTTCCGTGTATCTCTTAACGCCAATGTTACTTTTTATTATGCTCTTTTAATATTTCTGAAGTCAATACACTTATAAATGCAAATGAATAAAAAGGTATTTAAGATCATCTTCCCATTACAAAACATACACAGAAAACAACAAAATATGCCACTGTGCATCGAGAGGCAAAACAAGAAGAAATACAAAACTGTTATTTTAGTATTTTCTCTTTGCAGATATGAAGTTAAGACATTTCTTTATACTTTGCCTGGTAGTGAGTTTCTAAATATGCATTTGTTCAAAATATATACAACTAACAGCGTATCTTATTGTGCTCATCAAGATGAAAATGAATGCAAAAAAAATAGAGAAATATATAAGTAAATGCATATTATCTCTTGAAATAAGCTCTTTGATATCCATTTTAAGTGCCCCGGATCCTATTTAACTCCCACCAAAACGCCTACATACACTACACCCAGCACGGAGAAATAAAATTCACTCGAAAGCCAAATACAACGCCCTCATCAAAGACTACTCAGCAGAAATTTAAGAAAATTTGAGAAAAGGTGTATGTGTATTGCAAGGAATTTAAGAATAAATTATTTATGGAATGTAGATAAAAAAAAATGCAGACAATTCTAAAATATATAACTGCATAGTGGAATATTAATGATAAAATGAACAAAGTACAAGTAACTTCCTACAGACACATGCATACACAATGGTCGCAATCCCCCTTGTAAGGAGGGTGGCTGAGTCAAAGCACACACCCATCCACAATAGAGCCGGTCTTAATTCTATATTCAATAGGACAGGTAGGAGAGGTGAAATGGCGTCGAGTGCACCCTTTTAACCCCTAAGAAACCACCTTAAAAGGGGGAAAAGGATAATAAGGATGAGGAAGAAAAGTTTGAAACTAATGAAAGGAGGAGAATAAGAGATGGGGGCAGACCCCACTGCTAACTGAGAAAGCCAATTCACCTCATCTTCGTTCTTTAGCAGCAATTTCCAATAAATGCTTTGACCGCAAGCTCCATAAAACTAAAAAACAAAACATAAATAAAGCAATGAAAGAAAACACCCTAAATTGCCCAGTTTTCTTACCCCAATTCTACTAATTCCTCTTTACGGCCTCACTCACAAGGAGACATAGTAAAGAGGTTTCCAATTAAGGAGTTTACGAGCACCCGCAGATGAAGCAAACGGACCCTACTACGTCTTAATCTAATCCACAATTCTTGAAGGAGTCTCCAGGACTGGAATACAAAAAGTCTTCCACATCACGTAGCACACACACATGCCAAAGTGCACAGATATTCGCAGAGAAAATGGACGCGGACATACATGTGCAAATATGTATACCAGTGCGGAAATTCGTGCATAAGTAGAACTCCAGTAGGTGAATGAAATTAATATAAGATAAGGAGCACTAATATATAGTTGTTCTTGACGCCGAGAGCGTATGAAATTGAAAGCTACTTTTATCATTTTTTTCTAGGCTAGGTAGTTTGTCTTGTTGTTCTGTAGGTCAAGAGAGCCTTTAATTTTATACTCCAAAAGCTTCACATAATAAAAATATAATATGATAATAATGATAATAATTACTACAAGTGTACACATAGTTAATTTTTATATTGATCTAAGTTTCCAAAACTTAAGCATATTCTTGTTTTTTTCGGAGTAATGGTGGCTACCCAACAATATATGCTTCTAAATAGTTTTTTTTTTCGTTCTTACTTGTTTATCTATCTATATAACTAATTTTACTTATTTTAATTTATATTTATGTATTTATTTTTACGTTGTACACAAAAATTGTAGGATAGATACTTTGCTCTTATCAAGTATTGTGTCACAAGTAATCCCCATATCTAACGATGTATTCCCTTAGCCTGCTAAGCTCACAAAGGCTACCACTACCTTTTCCTTCTTAACATCAATATACTCTGTGAAGAGATGTGTGAGTTCCTTTGAGGTCGACCTCTAATATGCCTGGCAGGTATCCATGCACTATAGCCTCTGTCTCTTCCTCTTCATCGGCAGCTTTGCCATCGTTCAAAAAAGGAGACTGGGAAGCTCTCCTCTGTATTTTTTCCCAGCAAAGAGTCATGGTACTTTACTTTGACTCAGCCAATGAGGGTGAACATGGCTCTTGCTTATAGATAGATTTCTCAACTAGCATTTTGAAAATTAGTGTCGGTTTTGCAGCTCAAAATTTTAGGACCGGTTGCCCTTTCTGCATCAAACTTTCTCCATTGAATCGGACTTGGAACCGGCATCGATTAGAGCATGGTTAGTCCCATAACGGCTGTAGTATACCATACCAACTAGGTGATACCCTGAGAAAATTCGCATCAGCAATATATATATATATATATATATATATATATATATATATATAATATATATATATATATATATATATATATATATATATATATATATATATATATATATATATATATATATATATATATGGTAGGAAAAGCCCATTAAATAAAACAACGAAAATATATATATAAAAAGTACTTATTAATTTCGTAACCTAACCTGGTCACCTTCTCAAAGTACTTTGAGAAGGTGACCAGTTTAGGTCACGAAATTAATAAGTACTTTTTATTAATATATATATTCGTTGTTTTATTTAATGGGCTTTTCCTACCATTTTAGACTGTATGTTAACAGTTCAGTGTTATTAATATATATATATATATATATATATATATATATATATATATATATATATATATATATATATATATATATATATATATATATATATATATATATATATATATACATATATATATATATATATATATATATATATATATATATATATATATATATATATATATATATATATATATATATATATATATATATATATATATATATATATATATATATATATATATATATATATATATATATATATATATATATATATATATATATATATATATATATATATAACCAAATCTCTAAAACTGTATCAAATATAAGATATGGATCTGTAAATATACATAAATAGTGACACAAGGAGCGACCATATAAATACCACCGTTGTGAATACATGTATATTCAAAAGGGCAAAAAATATGTAATCAGTTAGAAATTTTTATAAGAAATGCATTTGAAGTCCATCTAAATATCAACCACCCAAAAATACTCTATTTAAAGAAAAAATGAGCAGAAAAGGAATATTTTTTCATTCTATTTTATATATTGTAAAATATATCTTATCTTTTAATTATAAAAAATATTATTCGTTTTTTTCAGTCATTTAATATTTATTATATCTCTTAATTATAAAAAAAAAGAGTTTGTTTTACACAGAGCAGTGTAACAATCGCAATGCAATAATTTATGTAGTTTAGGCATCGAAATATTGATATATACAAATATAATATATACATTTATTCCAATATACTCTTATTTATTGTTTTCATGCTAACTATATTTATTAGAATAATACCATTAATTGCTAATAACACTATCACAAATTTTATTCGATGATCATTACAATGAAGTAAAATATCGTCAATTAATATCTCATATGCAATTTACTGAGGAAATACCAGTAAAGCTTTATCATATATCAAAAACTAGTCTTTATACCGGTGAAAACCATAATCTAATTGCCATTGACTTGTAATTACAGTCTCTATAAACAATAAGAAGGCAGTGAAAATAATATTATGATATATCATGTCATGAACACTCCGAATACTGAAGGCAATCGAAAAGCGAAAGTGTGTCAGGGTTAGATCTCACTTGAAGCGAACGAATCCTTCCCTCCCCCATTTTTTTGTGTTTACAGGAACCGTTCGCTGTACAACTGTAATTTGTGTAATTTTATGCTAACTGTATGGGTGTTGTATTCGGTCACACACGTACAGAAACACATAAAACATGACATTCAATTCCATGATGATTCTATCAATTGCTGTTCATGAGTAGATATAACTTCGGTGATAACTTCATTTTTATTTTTTAGGGCATTAATATTCAAAACAGGGATTACCTCCATCCATTCTGGAGCTTAGGAATGTAATCGCATCTTTTATTTACCAGTTCATATATTCTAATATACTCACATAGCCTGCTGAGTTAGCAGAGTTTATCACAGAAATAAAAGAAAGCACGTTTGTACTGCTGCCTCTTAGCATGTATGTATGTATGTATGTATGTATGTATGTATGTATGTATGTATGTATATATGTATGTATGTATGTATGTATGTATGTATGTATGTATGTATGTATGTATGTATGTATGTATGTATGTATGTATGTATGTATGTATGTATGTATGTATGTATGCATACATAAATTTTGAGTAAGTATTTATGCATGCTTTTATTTATGGATATAGGTAGAAATGTAGGTATTCATACATTCATGAATATATATGTATACACCATTGCATCTGCATATATATATATATATATATATATATATATATATATATATATATATATATATATATATATATATATATATATATATATATCTTTTTTTTTTATGATTGTGACACCAGGACGGGCCAAAAAAATAAAAATAAATCTACCCTC
>JAXCGZ010006005.1:25000-30000 GCA_037179515.1 Halocaridina rubra
GAATCTGAATATTCATGACAATGAGTTCATTTAATTACGACAACGACGACGACGACGACGACGACGACGACGAAGAAGAAGAAGAAGAAGAAGAAGAAGAAGAAGAAGAAGAAGAAGAAGAAGAAGAAGAAGAAGAAGAAGAAGAAGAAGAAGAAGAAGAAGAAGAAGAAGAAGAAGAAGAAGAAGAAGAAGAAGAAGAAGAAGAAGAAGAAGAAGAGAGACAATGCTTTATTAATCATAATTAGAGGAGACGTGCCTTTGATCTTTGTCACCAGCTAACTCCCACAACCACAATAGATCGATAAAACATGTTTTGGTCCTAGTTTGTTATTCAGATTTTAGATAAGCAGGTGTTCCCTCAACATCAATTACATTAAGCTGCTACGGTGATGTAACAGTAATCAAATCCAGCCACTGTGATAGCAAGCCAGCTCAACCCAGTGCCGGTCCTAAGTAAGGATCAATGGAAAGGGTTATTGTTAGGACGGGCACATGGCCCTGGAAGTGAAAAGAAGTGAGGAAAGAAGAGAAGAATTTTGGATGAAACTGATCGAATGTGTGGAAGAACTGGGAATGAGTGTGAATGTGGTGTTGATGGATATGAAGGGTAGAGTAGAAAATAAGCCAGTGGATGGTGTGATTGGGAAGTATGGTGTACCTGATAGGAGTGAGTGGAGAACAAATGCTACATATGTGTACTGACAGAGAAAGATTTTGATTGCCAATGCTGTATTTAAAAAAAAAAGGATGTGCACAAGTATACATGGGTCAGAGTAGATAATGGAAGAGTACTTCACAGAGCATTAATTGATTATGTTGTGGTGTACAGGAGGGTGATTGGAAGAGTATTGTGTGCAAATGTACTGAGAGGTGCTAATGGTGGAATATATTCTCAATATTTAGTGGAAAGTAGAGTGAGAGTGGGAAAAATGGGGAAAGAGAAGTAAGAGAGGAAGAGAGGTGCAAAAAGTGAGTGTACTGAATAAAAGAAGAGAAAGACTGTGAATACAAGGCCAGCCTGAGGAATGTGCAAAATATAGTGAAAGAAAAAGAGTAGGAAAGAGTGGAGGAAGAATGGGGTTGTTTCAACTTCATAACTTCCTCAAGGAGGAAGTTATGAAGTGTGCCGAGGCAGTGTGTGGAAGGAGACTAACAAATGGAAGTAAACGGAAAGGTAGTGAGTGGTGGAATGAGCAGGTGAGTGCAGTTGTAGCTGAAAAGAAAAGGGAATTTGAGGTATGGCTGCAGGCAGGTGATGTAGTGGAATATGAAAGGCATAACACAAAGAGGTTAGCAAAGCACATGGCGAAGGAGGCAAAGAGAGAAGCTGATGTAAGGTGGACTAGAAGCTTGTCTGAGAGTTTATAAAGGAATAAAAAGATGTTTTGGAAGGAAGTAACAAGAGTATGTAAAGGTGAGTCTGGTAGGAAGGAGAGGGCGAAAGGAGCAGATATGCAATTGCTAGTAGAAGAAATAAAGCTGAGAGAGAGAGATGGGTTAAATATTTCAAGGAACTGCTAAGTGAGGAATGTGATAGAAAGACAGAGATTATAGCTGTTGGAAATTAATGAAGAATGCCTATTTTAGGTGAGAGAACGACAGAAAAATAACAAAATAGGAAGTACACTCGGCACTGAGAGTAATGAAAGCAGGTATAGCACCAGGATAGATGGGTGTTATGTTGAATTCTTGTCAAAAGGTGGGGAGGCATTAGTAGAAGGGATGGTTAGGTTGTTGAAAGTATGTTTTAGGAAATGGAGGGTCCTAGTTGATTGGAGGAGTTTATATGTAATTCCTCATTACAAAGCAAAAGAAGATAAGAATGAGTGTAGTAGTTTTAGAGGAATTAGTTTTTTGAGTGTAGATGGCAAGATATATAGAAGAGTGTTAATCGAGATAATTAGGAAAGGTATTGATAAATTGACTGGGGATGAACAGTGTGGGTTTAGGAGAGGAAAGAGATTTGTGGATCAGGTGTTTCTGGAAAGGCAGGTGTGTGAGTAGTTCTTGGAGAGATGTAGGGACACTTTTTGTGATAGTATGGATTTAGAGAAAGTGCATGACAGGGTTTATGGAGTAGCGATTGTATGGAATTGGTGGAAGTTTGCTGAATATGGTCAAGAGTTTTTTTTATGAATATTAGAGCAATTGTGAGAGTCGGGAATGGTATGAGTGACTGGTTTGAGGGGAATGTAGGGTAATGGCAAGATTGCGCAATGTTGCCATGGTTATTTAATGTGTATATGGATGGAATGGTAAGGGAAGTAAATGAAAGAATATTAAACAGAGGTTTGGAACTAGTGGGTGACTGTAGAAGGTTTTGGAAATTGAATAAATTGCTATTCACAGATGATACTGTACTGGCGGCTGATACTGATAATGAACTGAATCATTTGGTGACTGAGTATGTTAGGTTGCGTGAAAGAAGGTAGTTGCGGATGAATATTGGTAACAGTAAAGTAAAGTCATGAGACGCACTAGGAACGTTAATGTTGCTAGATTGAATATAGGAATGAATGGGGAGTTACATGAAGAAGTTGAGAATTTAAGCATTTATGGTCGCACATATCAAAAAGTGGACGTGTGGCTACGGAGGTAAATCATAGAGTGTAGGAAGCGAGTAAATATCTAGGTGGGTTGAAAAATACAATGAGATAGAGGTATTTGGGAATGAATACAAAGAGGACATATGACGGTGTAATTGTGCCGACAGCATTGTGTGGAGCAGAGACTTGGAAAGCAAGAGAAGGTGATAAGAATAAGTTGAATGTAATGGAGATGAGGTGTTTCAGAAGTATGAGTGGTGTATCTAGAATAAAAAGAGTAAGACATGAGGAGATCAGGCAGAGAACGGGTGTTGAAAGAAAGCTATCGAATTGGTTAGATAGGAGAGTATTGAGGTGGTATGGACACATGAAAAAGATAAGTGACAGACAACTAGCAAAGAGAGCGTTGAGTGCAGAAATAGTTGGAGTAAGGAAAAAAGGAAGCCCTAGAATGAGATGGATCGAATTCGTGAAAAGGACACTGGATGCACGTGGGATATCAGTAGCGCAGGGAAAAGAGGTTTATTCGCACTTACTAACAGCGAATGAGATGTAGGGGCGTGAGGTGGAGTGTTCATGTAATGAAGCAGTGGGGAAATATCAGCTGCGGCTGTCAGGTCTCACTGCAGAAGATCCTTGCCTGCCTACCTTGTGGATGACCCAAGCAGGGTGGGAGGGAGGGAAATGTGGCAACCCTTTTTCCCCAAGGAGTTAAGAAGAGTAACTAAGGTATGTGTGGATTGTGGTGAATGTTTTTCTTGGCTCGGCAACCCCCCTTGTAATGGGGAATGGGGCCATGTATATATAAAATATGTATTATTATTTAATTATTATTATTACATTATTATCATTGTTATTATTATTATAATTATTATTATTATTATTATTATTATTATTATTATTATTATTATTATTATTATTATTATTATTATTATTATTATTATTATTATTATTTTTATCATTATCATTATTATTATTATTATAATTTTTATTGTTATTATTATTATTATTATTATTATTATTATTATTATTATTATTATTATTATTATTATTATTATTATTATTATTATTATTATTATATCATTATTATTCTTACTATTATTATTATTATTTTTATTATTATTATTATTATTATTATCATTATAATTATTATTATTTTTATTATTATTATTATTACTTTTATTATTGTGCCCTGTGGGGCGGGCACAATATCAAAGAATAGCCTCACCGTATTCCCTGCGTGTCGTAAAAGGCGACTAAAAGAGGACGGGGCGGGGGGACTAGGAATCCCCCCCCTTGTATCAACCTCCTGCGAGACGTCAAAGAAGAAGGGAAGTAGAGGGGAGAATAACTTCTCCCCAAACTCTAGTTCTGGGGTGTCTAAATGTGCGTGATTGTAGTACAATAGAGAGCAAAAGATGTGAGATTGGATATATGTTTGGTAAGAGGAGGATGGATGTATTGGCATTGTGTGAGACGAAGATGAAAGGAAAAGGAGAAGTGGCATTTGGTGATGTGACGGGTAGGGTGTCTGGGGTTGAAAGGGGGAGAGCGAGAGAAGGTGTGGTATTATTGCTGAGTGAATGGATGGTAAATCAGGTAGTGGAATGGAAAGAAGTGTCATCTAGGCTGATGTGGGTGAGGGCTAGGATAGGAAGGGAATGTTGGGCTTTTGTTAGTGCGTATGGGCCAGGATGTGAGAGAAGTGAGGAAGAGCGGGATGAATTCTGGAATGAGTTAACTATGTGTGTGGATGGTCTGAGTAGAAGGAACTATGTAGTTGTGTTGGGTGACTTGAATGCCAGAGTGGGTGATGGAGAGATAGAAGGTGTTGTAGGAAAGTATGGGGTACCAGGTGGGAATGAGAGAGTGGCGAGAGACTGTTAGATATGTGTGTGGAGCAAGAGTTGGTGATAGGTAATAGTTTATTTAAGAAGAAGTTAATAAATAATTATACATGGATGAGAGTGGCAAATGGAAGAGTGAAAGAAAGAGCATTGATGGATTATGTGTTGGTAGCAAAGAGCATGATTGGTAGAGTGAAAGATGTACATGCATTCAGGGGTGTGGCTGCTGGAATGTCTGATCATTTTTTGGTTGAAGCAAAAGTGGTAGTAGCAAAAGAGTGGGGAAATAGTGTGGGGGGGATGTAGAAGGGAAATAGTGAAGGTGGAAGAGTTGAAAAAGCCAGAGAAGAGACAGGAATATCAGGACAGGTTGAGAGTGGCATATGACAGGGTGAAAGAAAGAGAAGTTGGGGAGGTAGGGGAGGAATGGGGGTTGATGAAAGAATGTTTTGTGGGACATGCAAGTGATGTGTGTGGAAAGAGTTTTGTTGGAGGTGGCATGAGGAAGGGCAGCGAGTGGTGGAATGAAGGGTTGAAAATGAAGGTGGAAGAGAAAAAGAGGGCTTTTGAGGAATGGCTGCAGTGTAAAAGTAGGGAGAAGTATGAA
>JAXCGZ010006005.1:57500-67500 GCA_037179515.1 Halocaridina rubra
AAGTCAAGGCGCTACCACTACACCACAGAAGGTTAAAAGGAATCCAGATATAAGCTATAAGGTTGGATTCCTTTTAACCTTCTGTGGTGTAGTGGTAGCGCCTTGACTTAGTATTCATAAGTCCTAGGTTCGAGTCCCGGTCGGGGTAAAAAAATGATTCATATATATATATATATACATATATATATATATATATATATATATATATATATATATATATATATATATATATATATATATATATATATATATATATATATATATATAGATATATGTATATATATACATACATATATATATATATATATATATATATATATATATATATATATATATATATATATATATATATATATATATATATATATATATATATATATATATATATATATATATATATATATATATATATATATATATATATATATATATATATATATATGCATGTAAGACTGTATTTGTGCATGTATGCATATAAGCATATATATATGCATGTAGCTATGTATGAATGTATTTATCTATTCCAACGTTATCATAATTACCATATGTGTAAAGAACAAACGGGACAATGGGAAAGTCTGTACTTAACAGGGTTCAGTAAAATAGCAAAATAATACGAAATAAGTAAATTTTGACTCCGCTATTGGCTATATATATATATATATATATATATATATATATATATATATATATATATATATATATATATGTATGTATGTATGTATGTAAGTATGTATGTATGCATGTATGTATGTATGTATGTATGTAGGTATGTATGTAGACACCCCTGGTGGTAGTAATGGTTCTGCCCTTAACCTTGCACCTCCCAAAGATCTGCTTCTTTCATTCTTCACTATTCTAACATTCATGGGCTGAACTCTAATCATTCGTCTGTGGAACAGTACTTTGGTACTTTCCTCCCTAACCTCCTCCTCCTATCTAAAACCCAGCTTTCTATACATGCTTCCACTGACCCATTTCAAATCTCTCACTATAATCTGTATACTCGTTTTCGTACCAAAGGTTGGGTCTGTGCCTACTGCAACACTAACACTCCTACTGTGAGGCTCATGGACCTTGAATATCCTAACTTTGATGTTCTTTGGCTAAAAGTCTATCTCTCCACTACCACTATCTTCCTTTGCTTCTGCTACTGTTCCCCAAACTCCACCGAGTTTGTGTCTTTCTTTGAATATCTGTACTCGTGCCATGAGTCCTTGCTATCTGCTCACCCACATGCCGAATTTCTCTACATTGGAGACTTCAATATGCACCACAGTGAGTTGCTTCATTCTGCTCACACTGATGTGGGAGGAAGTGAGGCCCTTGCCCTCTCTATTACTCACGATCTGGAGCAAATTATCAAACATCCTACTCGTTCTCCTGATCGTCACGAAAATGTAGCAAACACTCTTGACCTATTTTTTACTTCTAACCCTTCAAACTACTCTTATTCTGTGCTTTCCCCTCTTGGTAAGTCTGTCCACTCTGTGATCTCAGTCTCTTCCATTTTCGTTCCCCCTCCACCAATCCCTCCTACTCAGCGCCGCCTTTGGTACTTTGAGCGTACCCAACATGAAAATTTGCGTAACTTCCTCTTTGACATCCCATGGGATAACTACTGCTTTCGGTCCCGCAAGCCTGATCAGGTAGCTCTAAAAGTTGCTGAGATCATGACTGCGGTAATGGAAGCATACATCCTCTCTTCTACAAAAACTTTCTCTCCCCCTAAACCTTTGTTTGACCGTGCCTGATCCATGGCTATCTAGGCTAGGAATCGGGCACACCGATCTTACCAAGTCTCTCCTTCCGATTTAACTAGCTCTGTTTTTATTGTAGCTAGGAATCCCTGTACTGCTCAAATTGGAAGGTCTAAGGCTTCCTATATAAGAAGGAAAATTAATGACCTTAACTCCTTTCCCACTGACAAATGCTTCTGGTCCTTCGCCAAAAACCTTTCCAAAAACTTCTGTAACTCAATCTTTCCCCCTCTCATTCGTTCTGATGGTTGTATAGCTTGCTCTCCCATTGGGAAAGCCACTCTCTTTGGCTCTCATTTTTCTGCCAACTCTTCTATAAATGGTTCCAGCTTACCTGTTCCTCAATCTTTACCCCTCTCTAACCCTATACCCTCCCTTATCCTTTCTTCACGCAAAGTTCATAAGATTCTTTGCCTGCTAATGATGAACAAGGCATCTGGTCCCCATGGTATCCCTGCAAGGTTCCTTAAGGAGTTTGCAGATGAACTGGCTCCCCTGCTTTGCTGGTTTTTTCGCCTCATTCTGTCAACCAGTGTCTATCCTTCATCTTGGAAGCATGCTCTAGTTCAACCAGTTCCTAAGAAGGGTGATCGCTCTATTCCTTCTAACTACCGACCTATTGCCCTAACCTCCTCTATTGCTAAAGTTTTCGAAACTATGTTCAATGCTCACTTCTTGAAACGCCTTGAATCTAACTCACTTATCTCCGATTACCAGATTGGCTTCTGCAAGGCAAGATCCACTGGTGATCTCCTGTCCTATCTTACTCATTTATGGTCATCTTCTCTGAGGAATTATGGGGAATCCTTTGTCGTCGCCCTTGATATCTCTAAAGCTTTTGACAGAGTCTGGCACAAGGCTCTGTTGGCCAAACTCCCTGCCTATGGCTTTACCACTTCTTTCTGTTCTCTGATTTTCAGTTTTCTTACTGACCGTTTTATATCTGTAGTTGTTGATGGGGCGACATCTAGCCCTTTCTCTTTTACCAGCGGTGTTCCACAAGGCTCTGTTCTTTCACCTACTCTGTTCCTTCTCTTCATCAATGATCTTCTACAATCACCATCTTCCTCTCTTCTTCATGCCTTTGCTGATGATTCTACCCTTCACTTTTCCTCTGCCTTTTCTTCACAACCTTAATCTGTTACTCATAATCAGTCTCGTATCACTCTTTCTTCTACTCTTAACTCTGATTTACAGAGAATATCTGAGTGGGGCATTTAAAATTTAGCTAAATTCAATGCCTCCAAGACAGTTTCTGGCTATCTCTATATCGTCTTCTCCTGAAAACCCTATTGTCTTCGAAACTAACGAAATTTACCTTCTTAATTCTATCAGCATATTAGGAATCCATATAACCTCTAACTTGTCTTGGAGGAATCACTTAATCCAAATTTATAAACCTTCATCCGAAAAATTTGAGGTTTTATTTCGTTTTAGTCATTATTTTTCCTCTTTACAGTTACTTGAAATTTATAAAGGTCTTATCCATCCCTGCTTCTTCTTATACTTATCTTCTTGATAGGGTTGAATCTAAAGCAGTCAGACTCATTAATAATCCTTCTCTTTCTTCTAATCTGGTTTCTCTAATTCTTCGCCATAAGGTATCTTCCCTTTCTCTTTTCTACCACTACTACTTCCATCGCTGCTCTGATGAGTTGGCGAGTTGCATCCCTCCTCCACTGCCGAGGCCGAGTCACACTCGCCAATCGGCTTCATCTCACAGGTACTGTGTGGTGATTTGTAGCTCACGGATTGGTCAGTGCAGCGACTGCTTCTTCCCATCTACCTCCAGACTCTGGACCTCTCTTCCTGTTTCTGTCTTTCCTAATTCTTATGACCTTTCATCCTTCAAAAAGCAGATCTATCCTCATCTCAGCGCCTAGTCCTCCATATCTCTGGGTCCTCTGTACTTTGACTGTTTTTTTCTGTCTGTTGTTTTCCTTTGTGTGTCATTACCTTATCTCTGCCTTGTACTTAAGTTTTCTTTTCCATCATCTTGGTGTTATTATAATTATTATTATTATTATTATTATTATTATTATAATTATTATTATTATTATTATTATTATTATTATTATTATTATTATTATTATTATTATTATGATTATTATTATTATTATTATTATTATTATTATTATTATTATTATTATTATTATTATTATTATTATTATTATTATCATCATTATCATTATTATTATAATTTTTATTATTATTATTATTATTATTATTATTATTATTATTATTATTATTATTATTATTATTATTATTATTATTATTATTATTATTATTATTATTATTAATAATAATATTTTTATTATGTTTATTATCGTTATTTTTATTATTATTATAATAATTATTATTATCATCATTATTATTAGTATTATTATCATTGCTGCTGTTGTTGTTGTTAATTATGCTAAACACAGTCTCAAAATATTTAAAGCTCGACCATCCCAGCCAGAGATAATATGACTGACTTAACACAAAATGCATAAAATAAATCACAGTATTATTAATAAATAAGTAATGATACACAGATTGTACTACATTCAATCATATTGTGCTAGATATGGTTATTATCTACTAGAAACGTTTCATATATACCAGAATCTCTCACTTGCCTTATAAACACTATTGTTATAGAATAGACTCTCTTGTACCAGAAACTGCTCTACTATACTGGCAACAGCTCTACTGCATTAACATCAACCCTTTTGTAATAGGAAAAAGATAATGTATTAGAAACGGCTTTAGTGTATACAAAACTGCCCTATTTTGATAGAGAGAAATCTACCGTACTGAAACCTGCTCTGCTGTACTAGAAACGGCTCTATTGCGTTAAAACACTCTTCTGTCAGAGAAAGGGCTTTCTTGTAATAGAAACATTTCGAGTGTACCAGATACCTCTATGTTACTCACATAGAATATAAGCTTCTGTAGCGCTTAGGTAACATGTTTTGAAAATCTTCCTTGTAAAGTGATTTGACTTAATTAATTGCAATGATTATGTAAAAATAAATTGAAAAATTTTACAAATGTTTGATTTATAAATGGCCGAATTTAGGCTGTAATGTTAACAACTGCATATCACTGGGAATGCCAGTGTGCACATGTCCCCAAGTACAGTTATTTGATTGATAAAGAAAAAATAAGAAACTTCTTTTCTGCTTAAGGACATTAAGAAGCACATCAACACACTATAACAAAAAGAAGCCAATGTTTACCTAAATAGCTTGGGAGCAATGTACTGAAAGAAATAACTAGCCAATGTTTAACCAAGAACCTAAGCAAAACACTATGAGATATGATGAGTCAATGATTAACTAGGAGGAATAGCAACGCACTATAAGATGGCTTAGCCAAGAAATAACCAGGATGCTTATCAACACACAAAATGAGAAAAGAATAGATGGCCAGAGGGATTGGCAGTAATACACTGAAAAAACTAGCTAGGCAATAATTAACCAGGAGGCTTAGCAACATACAATAAGGGATAACTAGCAGATGATTAACTATGAAGCCTAGCAGCACACAATAGTGACGGATACTTCTTAACTTCATCTGTACATAAGTATACCCATTGGAGATTGGTACATTTATTATGTTTTCTTACAGAACAGCCGCAGCCTCCAAAAAGCCTCCGAGAATATGAGTATTCATCTATCTTTTCTCTGCATCTCCTACAGCCTAGGTCTAAAGCAACCACGTTGGCTGACTGATGATTTCCTAGAAAATGACTGGGGACTTGGTCTATCCTCTCTGTAGTCTCTGACTGAGCTCTTGCTAATAATACAAATATTCCTCCCACACCTTGAGAAAGCTTTGGGATACAAAAAGGAGGTGGAGGTGGGAAGTCCCTCTGTATATGCCTAGACCAGTTAAATTAAAATTTGGTATGCCCTTCAATCAAGTAAACACCCCATATCATATGATGTAAGTGCGACTAGGGCAACACTGGTTGCCATGCAGGTGCCTAGGCCTAGTTTATACGATGTCCATTTGTGCCTCCATGCACTACTCTATTCTTATCAGCTTTAGTTCAAATATCAGAGATAGGAAGCAAATTACAAGGCAATAAGAACTTCTATATATCTATATACATGGCTCCATTCACCTTTATAAAGGAATGACCGAAAAAAAGCATTCAACACAAACTAATACATACCTCAATTATTCCTCTTAACTCCTTGAGGATAAAGGGTTGCCACATTTCCCCAATACCATCCTGCTTGGGTCATCTACAGGGTAGGGGCAATGTTATTCTGCAGTGAGGCCCGGTAGTCACAGCTCATTTCCCCCCACCACTTCATCACATAGGAATTCCCTCACATCCGTCCATCACAGCTCACTGTGCTAGTAGGTGCGAGAATTCCTTTTAGCCCACGTAAGAAATTACGTAGCCAATAATGAACAAAAAACTTAGAAACACACAATATAAAACGATTAGCTTAATGTTTAACTAGAAGGTGTAGCAGCAAAGTATTGAGTGAAATACGAGTTAGCTACCCAAATATGGGGGAATGGTACCTTTCCTCTTCCTATCTCATGGAACCCAACCGGAACAACTCGGACTTCCATTGCGTAACCGCAAAAACCTTCACTAACCATAACTCAATAATGCCGTTGGCATTCAAATGTAACGGAAGTAAAATGCCGAAACTGTTTCTGGAGGGATGAACTGGTCATAATTATGCAGTGTTGCACTGCTGCAGACTGGTTAACCCAATTATGTTTTCTGCTTACTCTTCTTTTCTTCATTAGAACGCCCCCCAAAGCCTATAAATGTTACCCTTCAGCAAACAAGTGACTGCAAGAAGAGTTTATTTGTATCAAATTCCGGTAAGTCAATTTCTCTCTCTCTCTCTCTCTCTCTCTCTCTCTCTCTCTCCTCTCTCTCTCTCTCTCTCTCTCTCTCTCTCTCTCTCTCTCTCTCTCTCTCTCTCTCTCTCTCTCTCTCTCTCTCTCTCTCTCTCTCTCTCTCAATCAATCACTTTAGCTATCTATACTAAAGATGACAGCAGGATTTTTATCTGTACTTGGCTCTATTACTATATTAATTAATAAATTTTTTTATCTATTTATGAAAAACTTAATCCTTGATGTTCATATATGCATTGTAAGTGTTTTATTACATCCTAAATGTATTTATTATTTTGGTAGGATAAACATTTGTATTCTTGTTTTCTTTATTATATTTATAATAACTTCCTTATGATATAGCATGCTTGCCACACATGCTGTCACAAATGTACTCTTTTCTTTTTCTCTCCATATTCCTTAGTTATCCTCACAAAAGCTAATTTAGTTTTTCAGTGGATTGAGACTACAGGAAGAAGGAAAGGTCAGAGCATAAGAGTTAATTCTAAATTAAAGAGAATCCTTATTAGGTATTTTCAGGATTTTAATTGATGGCATTTGCTACTATTGAAAGTAGCAATATAGCATTGCTCCAGGCATGCCCCTCTAAGCAAAACAAGAGTTGACACTAAATATTACACATATGTTACATAATAGAAAGCTTTAGGTTTAAGATTGGAACAACAGCAAAAGCTACTACTACTACTACTACTACTACTACTACTACTACTACTACTACTAATAGTAATTATAGTAATAATAGTAATAATAAAAATAATAATAATAGTAATAATAATAATAATAATAATAATAATAATAATAATAATAATAATAATAATAATAATAATAATAATAATAATAACAATAATAATAATAATGAAAATAGTAATAATAATAAAAATAATAATAATAATAATAATAATAATAATAATAATAATAATAATAATAATAATAATAATAATAATAATGATAATAATAATGATGATGATAATAATAATAATAATAATAGTAATAATAATAATGATGATGATAATAATAATAATAATAATAACAATAATAATAATAATAATAATAATAATAATAATAATAATAATAATAATAATAATAATAATAATAATAATAATAATAATAATAATGATAACAATAATAATAATAATAATAATAATAATAATAGCAATAATAACTAATAATAATGATAATAATAGCAATAATAATAATTTAAACAATTATAATATTAATAATGATTGTAATAATAATTTATTCTATCTACCTTGGCTGTTTCCCCCTTTATTTGGGGGGTAGCCGATATCAAAGAAAGAAAACAATAAGGGGATTACTTTGCTCTATGGGCAATGACGAAGGAGCTAGCGATTGTTCAGATGGCACTGCTGGAGTGCCACAGCCCATCCTCCCGGCTCTTCCACAACCTGTGTCGCTTCACAACTGCCAACTCCTACTACTATCCCTACCACAGAGCTAACTCTGTAAGATGCAGCCACGTGGTAACAGCAGAATCCCATCAGAGCTGCGTCACAATCGCTCGCCACTCATTCCTATTCCTAGCACGCTTGCTTGCTTCCCTCACATCCATTCTCATATCATTCAGGGCTCTCCTTACTCCATCCATCCATCTAAACCTAGGCCTCCCTCTAGTATTTCTCCCAACAACTCTCGCATTCATCACCTTTTTCACCAGTCTTTCATCATCCATCCTTTCCACATGGCCAAACCATCTCAGAACATTCATATCTACTCTGACTACAATTTTTCTCCTCACACCCGTTCTTGCTCTCACCACTTCATTCATAACCCTATCCAACCGAGATACACCAATCATACTCCTCAGGCATTTCATCTCAAACACATTTAGTTTCCGTCTCTCACTTACTTTCATATCCCATAACTCTGATCCATACATCACAGTTGGCACAACCACTTTCTCATACAAAACTTTCTCAATATTCATTTCCAACCCTCTATTCTTCATCACTCCTTTCAACGCACCCAGCACTTTACATCCTTCATTCACTCTGTAACACACATCTGCTTCCACTCCACCAATTGCAGCTATAACCGAGCCTAAATACTGAAACTAAACAACTTCCTCAAGTGTCTCTCCATTCAACGTAACATTCAATCCAGCATGATCCTCATTTATTGTACACCTCATAACCTTACTCTTTCCCACATTCACTCGCAACTTCCTTCTCTTACACGCCATGCCAAATTCTGACACTAACTGACAGCTTTTCCTCTGAAGCTGCCACCAACACAGTATCATCTGCAAACAGCAACTGATTCAGCTTCCGCTCGTTATCATCTCCATCTACAATTCTTAAACCTCGACCACGCACTCGCTCATTCACCTCTCTTACAACTCCATCAGTATACTAATTGAACAGCCATGGTGACATCACACATCCCTGTCTTAGTCCCGCACTCATTGGAAACCACTCACTCACTTCATTCCCTACCCTAACATAGGCTCTACTCCCTTCATACAAACTCTTTACTGCATGCAACAATTTACCATTAATTCCATATAATCACAAAACATTCCACATTGCCTCTCTATCAACTCTATCATACGTTTTCTCCAGATCCAAAAATGCAAAATACACATCCTTACCCTTTGCTAAATACTTCTCACATAACTGCCTAACTATAAAAATCTGATCTATACAACCTCTACCTCTCCTAAAACCACTCTGCACTTCTGCGATCATATTTTCTGTCTTATCCCTAATCCTCTTAACCAGTATCCTACCATACACTTTTCCTACCACACTCAACAAACTTATACCCCTAAGATTACTGCATTCATACATATCTCCCTTACCATTGCATAGGGGCACTATACAAGCAATCACCCATTCCACTGGCACCATTGACAACATAAAGCATATATTAAACACTCTCACTAACCATTCCAATGCAGTCACACCCCCTTCTTTCAACATCTCCACTCTCACACCATCCATTCCAGGTGCTTTAACTGCTTTCGCATCATACAATGCCCTTTTCACCTCCTCTCTTGTAATCTCTCTCTCTTTTTCATCTTCCATTACTGGCACTTGAACACCTCCCACTGCCACTATAGCTGCCTCTCTATCTTCCTCAACATTCAGCAAGTACTCAAAATATTCTGCCCATCTTTTCCTTGCATCGTTGCCTCTTAACATCTGTCCATTCACAACTTTCACTGTCTCTTCCATCCTCAATCCACCCTTCCTTACTCTCTTCACTTCTTTCCAAAACTTCTTTTTATTCTCCTCATATGACCTACTAAAATCCTGTCCCCACCTAACATTTGCCAACCTTTTCTCTTCCTCTACCTTCTGCTTGTTTTCCACATTTTTCTCCCTATATCTTTCATACTTCTC
>JAXCGZ010006005.1:77500-80728 GCA_037179515.1 Halocaridina rubra
ATGGAGCAGGCACGGTCAAACCAAGGCTTAGGGGGAGAGAAAGTTTTTGTAGAAGAGGGGATGTACGCCTCCATTCCCGCGGTCATGATCTCGGCAACTTTTACAGCTACCCGATCAGGGCTGCGGGACCGAAAGCAGTAGTCATCCCATGGAAAGTCAAAGAGAAAGTTACGCAAATTTTCATATTGAGTTCGCTCGAAGTGCCAAAGGCGGCGTTGAGTAGGAGGGATTGGTGGAGGGGGAGCGAAAATGGAAGAGACAGAGATCATGGAGTGGTCAGATTTACCAAGAGGGGAAAGCACGGAATAAGAGTAGTTTGAAGGGTTAGAAGTAAAAAAAAGGTCAAGAATGTTAGCAGCATGTTCGTGACGATCAGGAACACGAGTAGGATGTTTAATAATTTGCTCCAGATCATGAGTAATAGAGAAAGCAAGAGCCTCGCTTCCTCCCACATCAGTGTGAGAAGAATGAAGCCACTCACTGTGATGTACATTGAAGTCTCCAATGTAGAAAACTTCGGCATGTGGGTGAGAAGATAGCAAGGACTCATGGCACGAGGAGAGATATTCAAAGAAAGATACAAACTCGGTGGAGTTTGGAGAACAGTAGCAGAAGCAAAGGATGATAGTGGTAGTGGAGAGATAGACTTTTAGCCAAAGAACATCAAAGTCAGGAGATTCAAGGTCCATGAGCCTCACAGTAGGAGTGTTAATGTTGCAGTAAGCACAGACCCCACCTTTGGAACGAAAACGAGTATACAGATTATAGTGGGAGATTTGGAAAGGGTCAGTGGAAGCATGTATAGACAACTGGGTTTCAGATAGGAGGAGGAGGTTAGGGAGGAAAGAGCCCAAGTGCTGTTCCACAGACGAAAGATTAGAGTTCAGCCCACGAATGTTTGAATAGTGAAGAGTGGAAGAAGCAGATCTATTAGGAGGTGCAAGGTTAAGAGCAGAACCATTATACATTTATACATATATATATATATATATATATATATATATATATATATATATATATATATATATATATATATATATATATATATATATATATATATGTAAATATATATATATATATATATATATATATATATATATATATATATATATATATATATATATATATATATATATATATATATATATATATATATATATATATATATATATATATATATATATATATATATATATATATATATATATATATATATATATATATATATATATATATATATATGTGTATATATATATGTATATATATATATATATATATATATATATATATATATATATATATATATATATATATATATATATATATATATATATATATATATAAACAATTTAGCACATTACATATGTGAAAACATGAATATTTTTTTTTTACCTCGACCGGGACTCGAACCAAGGACTTATAATTACTAAGTCAAGGCGCTACCAACTAAACACCACAGAAGGTTAAAATGAATCCAACCTTATAGCTTATATCTGCTATACTTAGAAATGATCGCATTCTATCTGAATGCCACTATGTTCATATTACTGATTCCCCAACCTCACTCGTGGCTTCATTTTCGCATTTAATTCAATTCCCAATCTCATTCGGGCTATGCAATAACCAATTAAGCACATTACATATGTGAAAACAAGAATCATAATTTACCCCGACCAGGACTCGAACCTAGGACTTATAATTACTAAGTCAAGGAGCTACCAACTACACACCACAGAAGTTTAAAAAGAATCCAACCTTATAGCTTATATCTGCTATACTTAGGAATGAACGCATTCTATCTGAATGCCACTATGTTCATATTACAGATTCCCCAACCTCACTCGTGGCTTCATTTTTGCATTTAATTCAATCCCCAATCTCATTCGGGCCATACAATAACCAATTAAGCACATTACATATGTGAAAACATGAATCATTTTTTACCCAGACAGGGACTCGAACCCAGGACTTATAATTACTAAGATTGGTAATTGAATTAAATGCGAAAATGAAGTAACGAGTGAGGTTGGGGAATCTGTAATATGAACAGAGTGGCATTCATATAGAATGCGTTCATTCCTAAGTATAGCAGATATAATCTATAAGGCTGGATTCCTTTTAATCTTCTGTGGTGTGTAGTTGGTAGCGCCTTGACTTAGTAGTTATAAGTCCTAGGTTCGAGTCCCGGGCGGGGTAAAATATGATTTATGTTTTCACATATGTAATGTGCTTAATTGGTTATTGTATAGCCCGAATGAGATTGGGAATTGAATTAAATGCGAAAATGAAGCCACGAGTGATGTTGGGGAATCTGTAATATGAACATAGTGGCATTCAGATAGAATGCATTCATTCCTATGTATAGCAGATATAAGCTATAAGATTGAATTCCTTTTAACTTTCTGTGGTGTGTAGTTGGTAGCGCCTTGACTTTGTAATTATAAGTCCTAGGTTCGAGTCCAGGTCGGGGTAAAAAATGTTTCATGTTTTCACATATGTAATGAGCTTAATTGGTTATTGTATAGCCCGAATGAGATTGGGAATTGAATTAAATGCGAAAATGAAGCCACGAGTGAGGTTGGGGAATCTGTAATATGAACATAGTGGTATTCAGTTAGAATGCGTTCATTCCTAAGTATAGCAGATATAAGTTATAAGGTTGGATTGCTTTTAACCTTCTGTGGTGTGTAGTTGGTAGTGCCTTGACTTAGTAATTATAAGTCCTAGGAACGAGTCCCGGTCGGGGTAAAAAATGATTCATGTTTTCACATATGTAATGTGCTTAATTGGTTATTGTATAGCCCGAATGAGATTGGGAATTGAATTAAATGCGAAAATGAAGCCACGAATGAGGTTGAGGAATCTGTAATATGAACATAGTGGCATTCAGATAGAATGCATTCATTCCTAAGTATAGCAGATATAAGCTATAAGGTTGGATTGCTTTTAACCTTCTGTGGTGTGCAGTTGGTAGCTCCTTGACTTAGTAATTATAAGACCTAGGTTCGAGTCCCGGTCGGGGTAAAAAATGATTCATGTTTTCACATATGTACTGTGCTTAATTGGTTATTGTATAGCCCGAATGAGATTGGGAACTGAATTAAATGCGAAAATGAAGCCACGAGTGAGGTTGGGGAATCTGTAATATGAACATAGTGGCATTCAGATAGAATGCGTTCATTCCTAAGTATAGGAGATATAAGCTATAAGGTTGGATTCCTTTTAACC
>JAXCGZ010006006.1:0-75000 GCA_037179515.1 Halocaridina rubra
CAAAAGTCCTACGACACTGCGAAGAAGTTTTCTTACGAAGCTTCAAACTATGACCTCTAGTTCTAGAGCCAGCCATATCAAAACATCGATCCCTATCTACTCTATCATAACCATGAAGGAATTTAAAGACTGTCACCATATCCCCCCCTCACTATTCTAGCTTCGAGTGATGGTAAGTCTAATTCCCTCAGCCTCTCATCATAACTGAGATTGCGTATTTCTGGCACCAGTTTCGTGGCATGTCTTTGAACTTTTTCAAGCTTAGCTATGTGCTTTTCAAGTGCGGATTCCAAAAGGGGGCTGCACATTCGAGTTTTGGCCTCACATAGGTGTGTGTGTGTGTGTACTTACCTAATTGTAATTACCTAATTGTGTTTACGGGAAAGAGCCCAAAGCTCGTTTCTTCCTCTCTCCTGATCGGTTCCATTTTATACTTAGTGATACTTATCATACCTGTCCTTAAAACTATGGATTGAGATAACATTAACTACATCCTCGCTTGGCGAATTCCAATTATCAACTACTCTTACAATGAAAAAGTATTTCCTTACATACTGCAGAGAAGTTTTCTTACCAAGCTTAAAACTATGACCTCTAGTTCTAGAGCCTGCCATATCAAGCTATCGATCCCTATCCACTCTATCATAACCATGAAGGAATTTAAAGACCGTCACCATATTCCCTCACAATCTTCTAGCTTCGAGTGATTTTAGGTCTAATTCCCTCAGCCTCTCATCATAACTGAGATTGCGTATTTCTGGCACCAGTTTCGTGGCATGTCTTTAAACTTTTTCAAACTTAGCTATGTGCTTTTTTTAAGTGCGGATTCCAATAGGGGCCTGCATATTCGAGCTTTGGCCTCACATAGGTTACATAAATATTTCTGAACATTTCCTTGTCCATGTGCCTGAAGGCTACCCTTACATTTGATAAGAATGCATATGCTGCCCTAACTATGCCATTTATATGTATTTCTGGAGACAAATCTACCAGTATGTTTACTCCTTTATCTCTCTCATTTTCTGTCTCTTGAAGTTGTACTCCAGCCACCGAGTAGTCAAGCTTGGGCCTTCTCTCACTTGTACCCATTCTCATTACCTTACATTATGAAGTATTGAATTTCATTAGCCACTTTTCTGACCACTCATGCAAATCATTTAGATCTTCCTGAAGTTCTCTACCATTGTTCTCGTTTTTTACTTTCTTCACAATCTTTGCATCATATGCAAACATATCCATGAATGAATTTACAGACTCTGGTAGGTCATTTACATAAACAAGGAACAAAAGCGGCCCTAAAACTGAACCCTGTGGAACTCCACTACTAACTCTTCTCCATTCAGACACTGAGTGTCTTACTCTAACCCTCTGTTCCCTTCCTTCTAAGTAAGTTTTTATCCATTCCAAGACATTTCCACCTATTCTAGCCATTGCTTGCCGCTCCCTAATAAGTCTCCCATGTGGAACAGTGTCAAACGCTTTCTGGAAGATTCGGGGTGTAATTACCTAATTGTAATTACCTAATTGTGTTTATTGGAAAGGGCCCAAAGCGCGTATCTTCCCGTCTCCTGATCGGTTCCATTTTATACTTAGTGATACTTATCATACCTGTCCTTAAACCTATGGGTTGAGATACCATTTACTACATCCTCGCTTAGCGAATTCCAATTATCAACTACTCTTACACTGAAAAAGTATTTCCTTACATCCTGCAAAGAAGTTTTCTTACGAAGCTTCAGACTATGACCTCTAGTTCTAGAGCCTGCCATATCAAAAAATCGATCCCTATCTACTCTATCATAACCATGAAGGAATTTAAAGACTGTCACCATATCCCCCCTCAATCTTCTAGCTTCGAGTGATGGTAAGTCTAATTCCTTCAGCCTCTCATCATAACTGAGATTGCGTATTTCTGGCACCAGTTTCGTGGCATGTCTTTGAACTTTTTTAAACTTAGTTATGTGCTTTTTCAAGTGCGGATTCCAAAGGGGGCCTGCATATTCGAGTTTTGGCCTCACATAGGTTACATAAATATTTCTGAACATTTCCTTGTCCATGTGCTTGAAGGCTACCCTTACATTTGATAAGAATGCATATGCTGCCCTTACTATGCCATTTATATGTACTTCTGGAGACAAATCTGCCAGTATGTTTACTCCTAGATCTCTCTCATTTTCTGTCTCTTGAAGTTGTACTCCAGCCACGGAGTAGTCTAGCTTGGGCCTTCTTGAACTTGTACCCATTCTCATTACCTTACATTTTGAAGTATTAAATTTCATTATCCACTTTTCTGACCACTCGTGCAGACTATTTAGATCTTCCTGAAGGTCTCTACCATTGTTCTCATTTCCTACTTTCTTCATAATCTTTGCATCATCTGCAAACATATTCATGAATGAATTTACAGACTCTGGTAGGTCATTTACATAAACAAGGAACAAAAGTAGTCCTAAAACTGAACCCTGTGATTACCTAATTGCGATTACCTAATTGTGTTTACGGGAAAGAGCCCAAAGCTCGTATCTTCCCGTCTCCTCATCGGTACCATTTTAGACTTAGTGATACTTATCATACCTGTCCTTAAAACTATTGACTGAGATAGCATTAACTACCTCCTCGCTTAGCGAATTCTAATTATCAAATACTCTTACACTGAAAAAGTATTTCCTTACATCCTGCAAAGAAGTTTTCTTACGAAGCTTCAAACTATGACCTCTAGTTCTAGAGCCAGCCATATCAAAATATCGATCCCTATCCACTCTATCATAACCATGAAGGACTGTAAAGACTGTCTCCATATCCCCCCTCAATCTTTCAGCTTCCAGTGATGGTAAGTCTAATTCCCTCAGCCTCTCATCATAACTGAGATAACGTATTTCTGGCACCAGTTTCGTGGCATGTCTTTGAACTTTTTCAAACTTAGCTATGTGCTTTTTTAAGTGCGGATTCCAATAGGGGCCTGCATATTCGAGCTTTGGCCTCACATAGGTTACATAAATATTTCTGAACATTTCCTTGTCCATGTGCTTGAAGGCTACCCTTACATTTAATAAAAAAAAAAGCGTATGCTGCCCTTACTATGCCATTTATATGTATTTCTGGAGACAAATCTGTTAGTATGTTTACTCCTAGATCTCTCTCATTTTCTGTCTCTTGAAGTTGTACTCCAGCCACCGAGTAGTCAAGCTTGGGCCTTCTTGCACTTGTACCCATTCTCATTACTTTACATATTGAAGTATTGAATTTCATTAGCCACTTTTCTGACCACTCGTGCAGACTATTTAGATCTTCCTGAAGTTCTCTACCATTGTTCTCGTTTTTTACTTTCTTCACAATCTTTGCATCATCTGCAAACATATTCATGAATGAATTTACAGACTCTGGTAGGTCATTTACATATACATGGAACAAAAGTGGTCCTAAAACTGAACCCTGTGGAACTCCACTATTAACTCTTCTCATTCAGACACTGAGTGTCTTACTCTAACCCTCTGTTCCCTTCCTTCTAAGTAAGTTTTTATCCATTTCAAAACATTTCCACCTATTCTAGCCATTGCTTGCAGCTTCCTAATAGGTCTCCCATGTGGAACAGTGTCAAACGCTTTCTGGAAGTCTAGGAATATGCAATCTGCCCAGCCCTCTCTTTCCTGTAAGATTCGGCTTACCTCATCATAAAATTCTAATAAGTTTCTTACTCTTGGTCCACCTTCTCTGAAGCCATGTTGCCTCACTGACAAAAAGTTGAAGGATTCCAAGTGAAGAAAGATATGTTTCCTTAGTAGTTTCTCCATAACTTTGCAAACTATGCTGGTCAAGGAAACTGGTCTTTAGTTCAGAGCCGTATCCCTCCTTCCCTTTTTGAAAATAGGTATCACGTTTGCTTGTTTCCAGCATCTTGGAATCTCCCCTGACTCCAGTGACTTTTTAAATATGATGTGTACCTAGCTTTGTCTACCTAATTATGCTTATGGGAAAGATCCCAATAGTCGTAACTCCTGATCGGCTTCATTTTTTACTCATTGACATTTATTATATTTGTCTTTAAAACTGTGCATTTAGACAGCATTCACTGTTTCCCTGCTTTGCGAATTTCAATCGACAACTTACTTCAGTACATCCAGCAAAGAATTTTTTTTTTTTTTTAAGGTCTCAAACTATGACCAGTGGTTTTAAAACCACCAGTATCAAAATATAGCTCTCTGTCCACTCTTTCAAAATTCTGAAGGAATTTAACTACAGTCACCATATCCTCCCCCTTCCCTGTAGTTTCAAGTGATTCTAAGTCTAACTCCCTCTGCCTCTCCTATTAACCGGGATTGTGTATCTATTTCTCCAGCTTCATAGCTTGTCTCTGAACTTTCCCCAATTTATTTTTATGCTTTTCCTGGAGCAGATTCCAAATGGGTGCTGCATATTTAAGCTTTGGCCTCACATAAGTCACATAAATATTACTGAACATTTCCTTGTCCATTATCCTGAAGGCCACCCTTACATTTGCCAAGAAAGCATATGCCTTTATTATTCCATTAATAATGCATTTTTTAAGACAAATCTGCCAGTTTGTTAACCTGTTGATATCTCATTCTTTTTCTCATAAAGTTCAGCATCTGCTGTTAAGAACCCGAACCTGGGCTCTCTTGCAGTTACCCATTCTCTGTACCTTACATTTTGAAGAATGGATTATCATTAGTGACGTATCTGACCACTCAAGCAGTCTATTTAGGTCTCCCTGGACCTCTCTACCATTATCCGTCTTTTACCATCACAATATTTGCTTCATCTACGAACCAATTTAGAAATGAAAATTTCCAGACCCCAGCAGGTCATTTACATACGAGTAAATAAAGAACAAAAGAGGTTCTTAAACTGATTCCTGTCGAACACCACTGCAAACCATTCTCCGATCAAACACAGAGTATTTTAACCCTCTATTCCCTTCCTTTTAAGTAAGATTCTATTTATTCTAAGACATTTCCAGCTATTCATTAATTCAGTTACAGCTTCTCAAATATCCCCCATATGGGAGTGCATTAGATACCTTCTGAATCTAAGAATATGCAATATCAGCAGGTCATTTACATACAAGTAAATAAATAACAAAAAAGGTTCTTAAACTGATTCCTGTCGAACACCACTGCAACCCATTCTCCAATCAAACACAGAGTATTTTAACCCTCTATTCACTTCCTATTAAGTAAGTTTCTATTTACTCTAAGACATTTCTAGCATTTCTTTAATTCAGTTACAGCTTCTTAAATATCTCCCATATGGGAGTGCATTAGATATCTTCTGAATCTAATAATATGCAATATGCACAGCCCTTTCTTTCTTGTGAGATTTAGCCTAAATTTCTAGTAAGTTTGTTACTGTAGACTTGCATTATCTAAAGCCATGTTGTCTCACTGGGAAAAAGTTGAAGGACTCCTAGTGAACATAAATGTATTTTCTCAATAGTTTCTCTATGACTTTGCAAACTATTCTGTTCAAGGAAACAAGTCTGTAGTTTAGAGTTGTGTCTCTCCTTCCCTTTTTGAAGATATGTCAAATCGTTCACTTATTTCCAGCATCTTGGAATTCCCAGATTCCAGCATCTTCTTAAATATGATGCATAGTGCTACTAATAAGGTTTAGCAAACTTCATAAATACATGAGGAGATATATCATCAGGCTCCATAGCTCTATGAGCCTTTAACTCCATCAACATTTTCCATACCTCTAGCTGAACACACGATGTCCTCTATTATTGGCCCATTATCTCTAATCTCTGTAATGGGAGAGGGTGGAGTATTTTCTATTGTAAAATTGACTGGATTGCCTTCTTCATTTCCTTAAAGATTTTCTCATATCCTCAATAATACTTTCATCTGCCCTCTCCATCTCTAAAACTTGTTCTTTGATTTTTAATATCCCAATGACAAAGTTGTGGGAAAGATTTGGGGTTTTCTTTATACTTCCTGGCAACATCCTTCTCAAATGCCTTCTCTAAATTTTTACTTTTACTTTGGTAATCATCTCTCGCTCATTTTTAATTCTGCCAAGCATTTATACTTTTTCTCCTCCTCCTATACCTATTCCAGCATTTTTCTCTTCACTCCTTTGCTCATTTACAGTCATAATTGAACCAAATCTTATTAGCATTAATAATTCCTGTTTTGGTAAATGGTATAAGCAGTCAAATTTCTTCTCATTCCTCACAATATAATTTGTACATCTCTTTTACAGATTTGTTGTTTTAGTATGGTCCCTGTGACAGAGTGTTTTGCTCAAAGTCACCAGAGGCTGTTAGATGCCTTATTAGTTAATTTAGTAACTTAACTGTCATCACTCCTTGACTTTTGCAGGTTATGATTATTTGCAGTTTAAATTTTAGCTTATAGCTAACTTTAAATATACCTTATTTAATATTCTTGTATATGTAGAAAGCATAATCCCGATATAAAGGCTGCCCCTATTTCTGTATTCCTACCGTTCCCTCTTTTCAGTGAACCTATCAGATACGCTTTCTTTGCAATTTTCTTATGATAAAATAGCTCTTGCTAATAAATTATTATAAAAATTGTTCTTGCTGATAATTTTAACCCAGCCACTGAGGGGGGCAGGCCAGCCTCAACTTGGTGCCGGTCCCAGGCCCAGATAGATGTGGAGGGTTGGCGTCAGGAAAGGCATCCGGCCATAGAAATTTTGCCAAACCCAAAATATGGCCAGAACAGATAACGAGAATAATCACCATACTAGGGCGTTCCCCTTAGGCGACACATTGGAGCTTCGCCTGACCCCTACGGAAAGACAGCAAGGGCTACCCAGTCATGGGCGGGCTGGGTTAAAGAGGCAAGCTCGAGGGAGAGTGTCAGAGGTGGTGCTGTGGGTGGGCACTCTTAATGTGGAGACGATGACTGGGAAGGGGTAAGAATTGGTGAACCTGATGGAGAGGAGGAGAATTGGAGTGCAGATGGAAAGGAAATTAAGCAAGGGAACTGGGTGAGGGTTGCAAATTGTTCTATAGTGGAGCAAATGAGGAAGGGAGGAATGATGTAGGAATAATACTATATAAAGACCTGAAGGAAAGCTTACTTGGTGTGAATAGAAAGAATGACAGAATTATGAGTTTAAAGCTGGGACTGGGAGAAACGGTAGTCAGTGTGGTATGTGCCTATGCTCCACAATGGAGGTGAAGGATGCATTTTGGGAGGAGACGGACCAGGAGCTTAGAACAATTCCTGCAAGGGAGAGGGTAATTTTGGGAGGAGATCTAAATGGCCACTTGGGAACTGGGAGGGCTGGGATAGGTAGAGTTCATGGGGATTGGGGTTGGGCGAGAGAAATGAGGGGGGAGAGAGAGTGATTAATTTGGCAGTTGCATTTGATCTGGCATTGGTCAACACATTCTTTGAGAAAAAGAAAAACAGATTGATTACATACAGTAGT
This sequence comes from Halocaridina rubra, assembly GCA_037179515.1. NCBI lineage: Eukaryota > Metazoa > Arthropoda > Malacostraca > Decapoda > Atyidae > Halocaridina > Halocaridina rubra. The sequence continues at coordinate 7,426 of JAXCGZ010006006.1, forward strand.
GGTGGAAGGGAGAGCCAGATATATTTATTGTTGTGTGGGAGAGACCATCTGAAGGAGATTAGCAACTGTGAAGTAATGAATGGGGAGAGTGTAGCAGTGCAAATAAGGCTAGTAGTAACTGATTGCAGGCTCAGGAAATGTAGGAAAAGTAAGAAGCCGAGGATGGATCCAAAGATAAAGTGGTGGAGATTGAAAGATGCAGAGCTGAGGGCTATGTTTAAGGGAAGAGTGTTGGAAGTGATAAGGTTGCATGAAGATGTACAAGAATGGTGGACAGAGAATAGTAAGGTGATTCTGAGGGTTGGTGAGGAGGTACTTGGAAAGTCATCAGGAAGGAAACCCCCAAATGATAAAGAGTCATGATGGTGGAATGAGGAAGTGCAAGAATGGGTGAAGAACAAGAAAGCAGCTGTGAAAAAGGCAGATTCATCAGGCCTGGAGCAGGATAAAGATGAACACAAGCAGGCAATGAAGGAGGCTAGGAGAGCAGTAGCAAAAGCAAAGGCAGAGAAATTGAATGAAGTCTATGAAGAGCTAGAAACACCAGAAGGAGAGAAGAAAATATGGCGAATTGCCAAGGCCCAAGATGCTGCAACCAAGGACTTGACCCAAGTAAGACAAATAAAGGATAACTATGGAGTAGTTCTAGCAGAAGAGGATGAAATAAAAAGCAGATGGGAAACTTATTTTGGAGGATTACTAAATAAAGAGAACCCAAGAGCAATATTTGAAGATGGACTTCCAAATGAAGCAGTTACAACAACAGTGGCTAGACGAGAGGTAGAGTGGGCAGCAAGAAAAATGAAAAATGGAAAGGCAGCACGACCTGATAAGATGCCAGTGGAGGTATGGAAGAGTCTTGGAGAGGAAGGCATAGATATCTTGTGGGACTTAATGCAAAAGATCTTTAGTCAGGAAAAGATGCAAGAAGAATGGAGAGGAAGCTTAATCATCCCAGTCTATAAAGGAAAGGGAGACATTCAGGAGTGTGGAAACTATAGAGGTATAAAGTTGTTAAGTCATACTATGAAGATATGGGAGAAGATCATGGAGAGGAGACTCAGAGAGGTAACGACAATTGGGGATGAACAATTTGGCTTCATACCTGGAAGAGGGACAGTGGATGCCATATTTGTCTTGAGACAAATAATGAAAAAGCATAGGGAGAAACAGAAAGGACTGCATATGGTCTTTATTGACCTGGAAAAGGCATATGGTCAAGTACCACGTCAAGAGGTGTGGAGGTGAATTAGAGAAAATGGAGTCCCCGAGAAATATGTAAGAATCATCCAAGATATGTATGAGAGGGCAGAGGCAAATGTTAAGAGCAGTGTGGGCTTAACAAAAAGTCTTTCAGTAAATGTTGGTCTGCATCAAGGATCTGCTTTGGGTCCATATCTATTTAATCAGGTCTTTAATGTAGTAACTCAGGATATTAGAGATCAGTCTCCATGGTGTTTGCTCTTTGCAGGTGACATTGTACTGTGTAGCAACAGACGAGAGGTAGTGGAGGAGAAGCTTGAGGAGTGGAGAAGAGTGATGGACGATAGAGGACTAAGAATCAGCAGTAAGAAGACAGAGTACTTGAGGTTGAGAGATGATGAGGATGGGGAGGTCAATTTGCAGGGGAAGGTGTTGAAAAGAATTGAATAGTTCAAGTATTTGGGATCAACAGTAGCAGAGGATGGTGACCTAGAGTCAGAAATAACCCACAGAATACAAGCGGGATGGAAGAACTGGAAGAAAGTGTCTGGGGTGCTGTGCGATTAAGCTGAGGGGTAAAGTGCATAAGACAGTTGTGAGACCTGCAATGATGTATGGAGCAAAGACATGGGCAATAAAGAAGACACAAGAGAAAAAACTGGATGTGGCAGAGATGAGGATGTTGAGATGGATGTGTGGGGTGACATGAAGAAATAAGATCAGAAAAGAGGTAAGTAGAGGTACCTCAAAAGTTAGAAAAATATCAGATAAGATACAAGAAAGTAGACTAAGATGGTATGGTCATGTCATTAGGAGGGATAAACAGTATGTTGGGAGGAGGGTGATGGAAATGGATATACAGGGTAGGAGAAGGAGAGGGAGACCAAAGCTTAGGTGGATGGATTGCATCAATGACGACCTGAGGTCTAAAGGTTTGTTGGGTGATGAGGTATGGGACAGAAACAAATGGAGAAAACTGGCCAGAAACATCGACCCTACATAAAAGTGGGGAAAAGATGTAGACGAAAAAGAAGAAAAAGTTCTTGCTGAATTTTTTTTTATAAATTTGACCTTGCTGTTATGTCATTAGCCTGTCTAGATATATTTCAGTAGCTTCTTTATTATTTGAATACTTAAATTCCGTCTCGTACAATGCAAAGAACGTTCCAGAGATTGTTTACCAGTAACCTAATTTTCCATTATTATTCTCGTTTTATTTTATTTGCTTCCACTTGTTGCCTAAAATACTGTCTCTCCCTTGCATCTCTGCTATAATTGCCTGCCAGTGACCACCACTAAAGCAGCCCTGGAATAAAATAAGAGCCAGTTACTGCTCTAGAAATATATCCTACAGATGACATCACCAGGAGGGACATTGAAGTGTCCTCATTTGGCGGCCAAACATCCCAGAGGTAACGTCTCACCTCAGCAGTCAAGCTTATTTCAAACCTTATTTACGTGGCATCTTCACAGGAATTCATCTGGCACAAACAAGGTGAGGGATAGTGTGTGGTAAAGCTCGTGGGTCAAGCAAATTGTTTTATCAAGAATTATTTACATTCGTTACTGGGCAAATCCTACGATTTATTTTCTCAGATTCCATTCCCATACATACGAACTTTTGTAGATTACCTAACTGGAATCTCACTTGCCAAAGTTAATTCCATAACCTGGAAATTACTGCTGATATACATGCTAAGAAGTTTCTTTTATTGAATGTGATATACGAAAATCTCATCCTCTGAAGGTTGGTTATGAGCCCTTAAAAATCTATCCCTTCTCCTAACAAATTCTAATTTCATTTCACCCCTTTCTATCATCGTAAATAAAGTGTTTTACGTCAAAAACTCGTGAGTAAAGCTACTTGCTATATAAATTGCAAATAATTAATCATCTAACTAAAGTGTTTTTATGCTGTAAACTGCAAATCATTAAAAGGTAATTATACCCTGTTGGCTTTGCAAATATTTCCTGTTAACCACTATTTAATGAATGCGTACTGTATTTATCTTGTTGATTCTTCATATATTGGGGATAAAGTGTTTTGAGTTAGAAGTTGCAAATACTTCAAAAGGTGGTTTTGCCCCTTTTTCATTGCAAACAGTTCTTGATAACCAAAAGTGAATGAATACTGTATTTATCTCGTAGATTCTTCCTTTATCGTAAATAGTGTTTTACCATATTAATTGCAAATCATTCATAAGCACTGCAAACTTTTGTGGTTGCCCACAATTTAAGGAATACATACAGTACTGTATTTGTCTTGCTTATTCTTCATTTATTGTGAATAAATTGTTTTCCTTTAATATCAGCAAAGAATTAATGGTTTTGTATGCTCTTATGGTAGCATAAATATTTCTGGTTACCTGTGACTAACCAATATATTTTCATCCAGTAGAATAATATTGGAAACTCATTATATGTGTGCTCATGCTTTCAGTTTCCCATTATCAACAGTGTGTTGTTTCTATTTCTGCAATTGCAGTGTCCTCTATTCTACTCTGCCTGTGTGACAGAGGTAATCGTCGAGTTGAGGCCAAAGTCTTGTCATACATCTGTGGTGCCGGGAAACAAAATCGTGCTCACCACCTCCGGGATTCGAGGCAGCATTTCATAAAATCTAATTAAAAGATTTAATTCAATTCTTTTAATGTCATTGCATTTCCAAAATTAAAAGAAAATTGAATTCTGAGTTTCATTTAACCGAGTAGTGGTATACAGGTGGGGTGTTCAAGTACAAATATCTGCCCTCTTTGTTTGTGAGCTCTTAACTGAGCTCAGTATTTTGAGTCCCCCTAGTAAAACAGAATCTTAGCAACTCTCCATTTCCACAGACCCCCAGTCAAAACCTGTAAAATTATTAAATCTTTTATTGTAGTCTACTTTTTGGGGAGCTCTTTCTCATTTCCTTCTCGGTTTCCCTACTCTCTGGATCAAGCAATGAGGGCTTATCTCCTCCCTTGGCCCATGTTGGTTCCAGTTCATGTAGATGCAGGATATTTCTTTGCATGCAATCTATTAATCTTGCCCCAAAAGAATGGTCTTCACTGTGTGGCTCAAGACTTTTCCAGTTTATTGCTCTCTGCTTAAAATCGCCTGCTGGCTAGTACAGTGGTAACGCGCTGGCTTCGCATTCACGAGGTCGAAAGATCGGTCCCCGTCCAAGACCGAGAGTTTAAGCTGTTTACTGGCAGGAACTGCTGTGGTTGGACATCACAGTGGGGGGTTGGGGTTTGCCCTGGCTGACGAATACCCATTGTAATGAAATGGAAATAAAGGTTAAAAAAATATTCCAATCTATTGCTCTCTGATTGAAATCCCCCCATCTTTGATTATATACTCCAGTGATTACGTTTCCAGTTGATGGCTCATATTCAATTTTGCCAGTATCCAAAGCATTGTCTGTGAATACTAGATCAAACAGAGAGGGTTCATCTGCTCCCTTGACCCCTATAGGTTCTAGTACATGTAGGTGCAGGAAATTTCCTTGTATGCAATCTGGGAATCTTTCCCCAAAGAATGTTTTTCATGTGTGGGTCAAGACTATTCCAGTCATTTGCTCTCTGTTAAAATCCACTATGACCAATACCCTACACTTTTTCTCCCATTTGATATTTCCAGCTAAGGTTATACTTTGAAGTGTACTCTTGTTACTTTCCTCAAAAACCTTTAGCCTTTGCTGATTTCTTGGCGGTTTATATACAACAGCTGTTGTAATGACCTCTGAACCACTATTCATACGAGCAACAAAAAATTCCTTCAACTCACTTTAATAATAAACTTTACTTCTTCAACTTGAGCTCTTTCACCTATAAGCAATGTTATCCTTCCACCACTCCTCTCAGATCATTCAATCTTTATAATTTTGAAACCTTTAGGGAAAACTGTAACACTGTTTCTTCACTTAATATTGTCTGTGTGCATTCTGTCCTATAATTTTACTGCCTTACCAGCTACTTCAATATGTGTATAACAACCTTAATGAGGCTTTTCCCGTGGTTTCCAAGCATAATCCTAATCACTCCTTTGACTGGATGAACACTGAAATAAATATTTCTCCTGTCTTTTTCATTTTTTTCTTCATTAACCCTATAGACTTTTGTAACTTACTTTTAACCTTTTCCATGTCTTCCACTGTTCTGTATGGGCAAATGAACACTGTTCTGGATTCGTGATATATATATATATATATATATATATATATATATATATATATATATATATATATATATATATATATATATATATATATATATATATATATATATATATATATATATATATATATATATATATATATATATATATATATATATATATATATATTTTTTTTTTTTTTTTTTTTTTTTTTTTTTTCCAATAAAGTAATTCATAACATGTGTCTTTTTCTATCTAGGGATACCTTATTTCTTTATGCCATTCCCTACAATATTATCCGGACCACATACTACTCAAAGGTTCCTAATCAGTTTTATAACCCTAGCTTTTTTTTATGCTTGTGTCTTCCCTGCCATGTTGTCCCTTGAGATTCACATATGCCTGAGATTATCACTGAATTCTCTTTATCAATTGCCTGTTGGTCAGATGGCTCGCTTTCTTAGTCACTTCTTTCTCTTTTTTCTCTTACTTTTTCCTACCCCCAAATGTACCTACATTTTCCAGTATCACCTTCTTTGCTGCCTCTTTTACAGGCACATTCTCTTCGCTGCATCTCCAAAAAATCTTGTAATGCTTTCATGGTCTGTATTCAGCTCCTGAAAGTCCTTTCTAAAATGTTTAATATTTTCCTTTATATGAACATTCCTAGCTGCTGCTCCATCTCTGTCAAAAGCTACCCATGAAATAGCATTAAACTCTCTTATGCTATCTCTCAATCTTTTATTATGCTCGTGATTAGACCTTCTAAATTCCAGGTCATTCTTTTCCCAAGCTTTTTTTCTAATTCTTTTTTCCTCTTCGTGTGTTTTATTACTCCTTTCTAAGTTTTCTATGTTCAGTCTTAGCATGTCATTCTCTCTATCTTTACCCTCCACTTTTACATTCATTTCTCTTTCCAAGGGCTCCCTAAAATATTTTTTTTTTATTTTCTTCAGGCTAATCTTTCTCCTGGCAACTCCAGAGATCCACTCCCACGTTTCTCATGGCTGTGTAATTACTTGATTGTAGTTATCTAATTGTGCTTATGGGAAAGACCTCTATGCTCGTATTCCCCGTCTCTTGGTCGGTTCCATTTTTATAATCAGTGATGCTTGTCATATTTGTCCCTAAAACTATGAATTGAGTAAGAGTTAGCATTAACTACCTCCTCGTTAGAAAATTCCGATCAAAAGCTATTCTTACACTAAAAAGGTACTTCTTTACTTCCTGCCAAGAAGTTTTCTTATGAAGCTTCAAATTATGACCTATAACTCTAGAGACAGCCATATCAAATATCGATCCCTATCCACTCTGTAAAGGTTTGTACTAATAATAAGCATATATCATGGCTTCCAGTTTATTGTTGCAAGATGGGTGCCGGTCGGTTCAATCAATATAAACATTAGAAAACCAACAACGGGTATAAGTACAATGAGAACAAAAGAGGTGCGATAAAGGGAATAACCTTATTATAAATAAAGGATTAGATCACTTATATCATAACATTCCTTTCCCCTAGAATTTGCAATACATCACATATAAAAAATAAATCATCAACTTCTTAAAACAAGGCACACATGAAAATTCTATATAAGGAGTTCAAAACACTATTTACAAATTAAGACGATCAGGGGGCTTGATATTTCTCTGAGACCTTCTCACTACTGGAGTCTGTATAAGTAACTCATCACATGCACTATTACTTACATCTCTTGAAGGTACATTAATAACATCTCTTGAAAGTACACCATTTGTTTCTATAATATTAGAATTGGTTGTTAATTCACTAGGAACACTTGTTACAACAGGATTATCAGCGTCAATTTCACTTACAACAGGATTATCATAATCATTCTTCAACATTTCATTATTAAACTGATTGAAATCTCCAAAATATCTATGCATCAATTGATCAGAATGTCTTTTCCATATCATATTCCCTGAACAATGTACTTGCACTTTATAATTTCTTAAACCCAATACTTCTACAATTCTACCTTCCACCAGCCTCCTGGCTAGTACAGTGGTAATGCGCTGGCCTCGCATTCGCGAGGTCGGTGGATCGCGCCTCGTCCAGGCAAGAGAGTTTAAGCTGTTTACTGGGGAGGTTACTGCTGTGGCTGGGCACCACAGTGGGGGGTTGGGGCCTGTGCCGGTTGGTGACCACCCTATGGGCTCTTCATGACCCGTTCCACCCATCCGTGGGTGGAGAATCTAAAAAAAAAAAAAATCTACCTTCCACCCATAGTGGACCTTTACCATAGTTACGTGCAAACACAGCATCATCAACTTTGTACATGTTTTCTATTAAACATAATCTCTGCAGGAGCTTTTCCTGTAGCAGAATGTACAGTTCTTCTATAGTTATAAAGAAAATGACAAACTCTAGTAGTATAATCTCCCTCTTTACATTTTCTTAAACCCTCCTTAAATGTCCTTACAGCTCTTTCTGCAAGACCATTAGAGGCTGGATGATAAGGGGCAGGACAAACATGTTTTATACCATTCTTTTGCAAAAACACCTTCATTTCCTGTGATAAAAAATTAGGAGCATTATCTGACACTATCATGTCTGGCAAGCCAAAATTAGAAAATACTTTCCTTAGGTGATTTATAGTGACACCAGATGTTGCAGAACTAGAGAACTGTATACTGCTACTAACGAATCAATGACAATTAGAAAATATTTACCATCAATAGGACCTGCATAGTTCTTATGGACCCTAGACTATGGTTTTCCCGTATTAGGCCATGACAAAGTATTAGCTGGTGGTTGTTTATAATTCTTAAAACAAATATTACAATTCTTTGTCATCTCTGCAAGGTCTTGGTCAATCTTTGGCCACCAATCCCATTTCCTAGCCTCTGCTTTCATGGCATTTATTCCATTAAGACCATTATGTAAATGAGTCAATATCTTACACCTCAACTCTACAGGTATTACAATACGATTCCTGTATAACACTACATCATTATGAAGAGACAATTCATCTTTAACATTACAATATTCCATGAGTAACAAATTATTTTCTTTAGACCAACCGAATCTTAGACAATTAATTAACTGAGACATCACTTTATCTTTCTCATTATATTGTCTAATTACCTTATAAGAAATTTCATCAAAATCAAGCAATTCCACTAATCTCACACACTCAGCAGGAATTCCAGACTGAAGTTCATCTTCTACTGGAAGACGGCTAAGTGCATCGGCAATAACATTTTCCTTTCCAGATTTATGCACTAGATCAAAGTCATATTGAGAAAGTAACAAAGCCCATCTTTGTATCCTAGAATTGGCATTCTGAGGAATTGGCTTATCTTTACCAAACAATCCTAAAAGTGGTTTATGGTCCGTTCTGGCCATAAATTTTCTACCCAAAAGAAAATATCTAAATCTTTTGACAGCGAAAATCAAAGACAATCCTTCTTTATCCAACTGTGAATATTTCATCTCAGCACTACTCAATTTCTTACTTGCAAAATAAATAGGTCTTTCTACTCCATTGACCTTTTGCAATAACACACATCCTACACCAACAGGTGAAGCATCAACAGTATAATCTTCAAACACTTGTTCAACACTTACATTATGAACATTGTTAACCTTGGTACTTTCATCTAATCCTGCTAAATAAATACCAACTTGTTTCATTAGATTTTTACCACATAAATTTGTATTCTTTGAACCAACAACAAAAAAGACTTGTGATACATTATATCCATTATACACAACAGGAGCAATCACTTTTCCCAAAACCTTTATATTAAAATCATCATAAGCCTGTAAGGGTTTCTGACATTGTTCAACTTTCAAATTCAACTTCTCAACCCAATCTTTATTCAAAGTTGAAACAGTAGCACCACTATCAACCTCAAAAGGAATTTGCATCTTATTAACAGAAAAATAAAATTGTTCAGCATGAACAGCATAGATTTTATCTCTGACAGTTAACACTTTATCATCCTCATCATCATTATCACTTAATGATACATCTTGATCATCCACAATCTTTACAGTTTTCCTACTATTAAACTTAGGTTTACTACTAAAATCTTTCTTGCTTGGTTTATTTGAACCTTTAGCTGTACTATAACCACTCTCTCTTTTGGCTTCTTTACAAACCTTCTGTAAATGACCCTTTTTATGACAATTATAACATGATAAATGCTTATATCTACAATAAAAGCTGTCATGAGAGAAACCACAATGTTGACAAGATAAACCTACATATTTTCTTCTTACAACCTGAACCTGTGACTGAACCTCATCTTTCTCACTTACAAATGCTTTTTCCATTTTCAAAATTCTCTCCAAAATAGCCTGAGAGGTCATTGCTTGGAGATCTATGTTGAGGGCCACTAAATTTGAAAAATTAACTTCAGCATCTACAGCCATAAATAACTGATCTCTTACTCTACCATCAAATTGGTTGCCAAAACTACAATGCTTTGCTAGAGCCTTTAAATCAGCATACAATTCTTTTACACTCTCATCCTTCCTTTTTTTTCTTTGCTGGAAGGCTAGCAAACTTCTGTGATAAGAAGGCTTAACAATAAAATGACCTTTCAATAACTGAACCAAGTCTGCATAAGACTTTGTGTGGGGCAAATCAGGAGCACAAAGATTGCCTAAAACACTAAAAACATCAGTACCCAATGACACAAGCAGGAGATTTTTTTTCTCGTCAGCCTCAGTGACATTTAAATGACTAAAATGTGCCTCTAATAGGCTTAGCCATAATTCCAAGGAAACTTTCGATGGATTAAAACAATCAATTCTAATCTGATTCAACGACGACGACATTGCGGACCTATTCTGCAATATTACCAGTATCTACAAACACTTAGGCTAATGTAGCACCCAAACAACCGACGATTTGATATGCTAGAGTAGCAACAACGTATGCTAGGCTTGAAGAAACATGCGCCCAAAACTGCAGCAACATCATACAGGGCACCTAGGCTTAAATCCAACACTAGCCTAGTCGAGGTGAATCATGCAGCATCAATCCAGGATCCAATTAGGCATAACCATGGTAGCCTAATCCCGGCGTCGGCAAACAAAACATTTGGCACCTCCAGATATTGCAAGGCGAATCTATTTAAGCCAGTAATATAACCAAACTTGAGAGGTTTCCCATATCCACGGCGGGTTCACTCGTCGCCAAATGTAAAGGTTTGTACTAATAATAAGCATAAATCATGGCTTCCAGGTTATTGTTGCAAGATGGGTGCCGGTCGGCTCAATCAATATAAACATTAGAAAACCAACAACGGGTATAAGTACAATGAAAACAAAAGAGGTGCGATAAAGGGAATAACCTTATTATAAATAAAGGATTAAATCACTTATATCATAACACACTCTGTCATAGCCAAGAAGGAAATTAAAATCATCACCATATCCCCTACATTTTTCTAGCTTCGAGTGACGGATAGTCTAGTTCCCTTAGCCTCCCCTCTTAACAGATTTTGCGTATTTCTGGCACCAGTTTCGTAGCATGTCTTTGAACTTTTCCAGTTTACTTAAATGATTTTTCCAAGTGCAGTTTCCAAAATGATGCTGCATATATAAGCTTTGGCCTCACAATAGTTACATGAATATTTCTGAACATTTCCTTGTCCTCGAATCTGAAGACTACCCATACATTTGCTAAGAAGGCATAGGCACCCCTTACTTTGATATTCATATGCATGTTCGACGACAAATCTGCCAATATGTTTACTCCTAGATCCCTCTCATTATCTGTCTCTTGAAATTCTGCACCTGGTATTGAGTACCCAAGCTTGGGCCTTCTTACACATGTACCCTTTCTCATCACCTTACATTTTGAAGTGTTGGGGGAGGAGAAAACGGTTGGCATATTTGCTCCTCACATTGCATGAGTGCGTATGTGTAAAATGTGTACGTGCTATCAGGCATGTGGGAAAATTCTTTGGAGAAAAGATAATAAAAATTACGCATGAAACGAGCTGATGAAGACGTTGATACATAATTAGGTAAATGAAATGTTGTCTGTAATGTGTTTTATCTGTGTCCTGATAACTGATGTGAATATTACCAGATGCAAATATAATGCAATAACTGAATAGAATTTTAAAAAATAATATTCTTCCAAGAAAATTGTTAAGGAATAGCATTTTATATTTTTATAGAATAGGCAAGAATTATAAGTTTTTACGTGGAATTTTCTGTCCAGGGCTGCTTTAGCTCAGTGGTAGAGTGTGCGAATCAGGAACCAGCTAATTAGGATTCAATCTCATCGTAGGGCATGAGAATGGGGAATAATTGTGACAAAAAGCAGTATTCTGTGTCATGCAACATTGCATATTAAAGATTTGACAAAATCAGGTTCATGTTTCTAAGGATTCTAAAAGAATACCTTAGGTCACCATGGATTCTTCAGGCTTTCCAACATTGTTTAGAGCTACTTTATATATATATATATATATATATATATATATATATATATATATATATATATATATATATATATATATATATATATATATATATATATATATATATATATATATATATATATATATATATATATATATATATATATATATATATATATATATATATATATATATATATATATATAATATATATATATATATATATATATATATATATATATATATATATATATATATATATATATATATATATATATATATATATATATATATATATATATATATATATATATATACAGACAGACAGACAGACAGACAGACTTACATACATACATACATACTTACATAAATACATACATACATACATACATACGGTGTGAAGCTTAATTAAAAGTTTTTCTCTTTTTTTTTTCCTCTTTCTCGTCTTCTTTCTATATTCTGTGAGAGGGAGAACATAAAAATGACGCCATCTCTGTCTCAAACCTCTCCCATCCATGGGTCGGTAGGAGGGGTAGCAATCGGGAGACTAAAACAGAAAATCAAGAATTTAGAGGAAATGGTTATAAGCCTTGATGATAAAATTCAGATTATGGATGGAGAAATGAAAGAGAATGAAACACTCAGAGAGCAAATAAGATCTTTGGAGGAAGCAAATAAAGCACAAGGGCAGGAGAGAAAGGAACTAGAAAAAAGAATAAAGAAGCTGGAAGGGGAAAAGAGTCAACTAGAATCTAGACTTTCTAAACAAGAAGATAAAAACAAACAGCTGAATGACAACCTAAAGGAATTAGATGTTAGTTCACTGCTCTCTTCTGAGAGAGACGAGATTGCTGCTTGGAATGTCCAGATTAAGAAAAACATTGAACAGTTCAGAAAAGAGTTCCAGGAGCTGAATTTGGAAAATGATGCCATGAAAACTTCCTTTGCTGATGCACTAAAGGGGAATGTGGCAGTAAAAGAGGCTGTAAAGGTGGTGGCACTGGAAAACATACAAACAGTTGACTATAAAGAGACAGTAATCGAAAAAATGAAAGACGTTGTGATGGAAAGGGCAAACCCACTCATCAGACAGGCACTTGATAAGGAGAAGACAGTGGTAATCTCAGGCATAAGCGAGTCCCAGGAGCCAACATGGCAGGGGTGACTTGAAGAAAATAAAGCTAGGGTTGTAGACCTGATAAGAAAGCTTGGAGTAGTATGTGGTCCTGAGGATATTGTAAACATACACCAACTAGGTAAATATTCGAGGGAAGGAAAGCCGAGACCAACAAAAGTAACCTTTGAGAGAGGGGAAACATGTAGGGAAATATTGTTGAGAAAAAAAAGTCTAAAAGACCTTCAAGAATTCAAAGAAGTGTTCATTAGACAATACAGAACACAGGAAGAGATGGGAAAGATCAAAAACTTGTTGCAAGAGGCAAGAAGGTTAAATGATGAAAGAAATGAAGACGAGAAGAAAAATTTTCATTAAAGAGTTCTTCCAGACAAAGGGGTGATAAAGAAGATAATGACAGAAGATCAGGGGATGGGGCCTCATTAAGATTGTTATACACAAATGCTGATGGATTAGCTGGTAAGGCAGTAGAATTAAAAGATAGGATTCACAACAGTAAGGCAGATATAGTAGCAATTACAGAGACTAAGTTGAGTGAGGACATAAACAGTGTCACAGTTTTTCCTAAGGGTTTCAGAATACTAAGGGTTGAAAGATCTGAGAGGACTGGTGGAGGGATAGCACTGCTCAAAAGTGAAAGGATTCAAGTCGAAGAAATAAACTTGGCTATAGAAAGTGAGTTCCAGGAATTTCTTGTTGCTCGCATAAATATAGGGTCAGAGAGCATTATAATAACTGTTGTATACAACCCACCAAGGAACCAAAATAGGCTTGAAGTTTATGAGGAAAGTCACTTAGGTACTATTGAAGTCATAAACTCAGTTGTTAACATGGCACGGGAAAAAAAATGTAGGATTTTGATTATGGGAGACTTTAATCATAAAGAGATAGATTGGATAAATCTTGACCCACACAGTGGTAAGGACTCATTCGGGGCAAGATTCCTAGATTGCGTACAAGGGAATTTCCTACACCAACATGTAATGGAACCAACAAGGGCCAAGGGTGGGGATGAGCCATCACTACTTGATCTAGTGTTCACAGATAATGTGTTAGATATTGAAAATATTGAATATGAACCACCAATTGGAAAGAGTGACCACTGTGTGTTGTTGATGGAGTATATCATTGAAGATATTCTTCCTGAGAGTAGAGGCACTGAGGACATGAGAAGGAACAATCCGAAAGGAGATTACATCAAAATGAATGAGCTTTTTGCAGTTATTGACTGGAGAACCTTATTTTACAACAAATCTGTACAAGAAATGTATGACATCTTTTGTGAGAAATATGGGAAGATAGTAGATTGCTGCATACCTGTCACCAAAGTAGGTGTAATTCATGCCAGGGAGAAATGGTTCGATAATGGGTGTAAAAGAGCTAAGGAGTGGAGAGACAAATGCTGGAAAAGGTATAGGAGGAGAAAAACCATAAATGCTTGGCAAACCTACAAAAGAGCAAGAAATGACTACCTAAGTAAAAGGAGAGACGCAGAGAGAGACTATGAGAGGGACATCACCAGGAAGGCTAAAGAAAATCCCAAGCTTTTCCACAGCTTTATCATAGGAAAACTGAAGGCAAAAGAACAGGTTTTAAGGCTAAAGAGAGAGGATGGAAGCATCACTGAGACGGATGAAGAGATCTGCAAAGAATTGAACTAGGAGTTTCAGTCAGTATTTACAGTAGAAAATACCCCACCCCCTCAGATTGCAGTGATAGAAGCTCAAGGGCCGGTATTAGAGAATATCAACCTTACAGCCACAGAGGTATGCAAAGCGCTGATGGATTTAGATGTTCATAAAGCTACAGGTCCCGATGACATATCCCCTCATGTGCTTAAAAAATGCGCAAACACAATATCAGTGGCACTAATTATCATATTTAAGGAGTCACTGGAGTCGGGGGAGATTCCAAGATGCTGGAAACAAGCAAATGTGATACCTATCTTCAAAAAGGGAAGGAGGGATATGGCTCTGAACTATAGACCAGTTTCCTTGACCAGCATAGTTTGCAAAGTTATGGAGAAACTACTAAGGAAACATATCTCTCTTCACTTGGAATCCTTCAACTTTTTGTCAGTGAGGCAACATGGCTTCAGAGAAGGTAGATCAACAGTAACAAACTTATTAGAATTTTATGATGAGGTAAGCCGAATCTTACAGGAAAGAGAGGGCTGGGCAGATTGCATATTCCTAGACTTTCAGAAAGCGTTTGACACTGTTCCACATGGGAGACTTATTAGGAAGCTGCAATCAATGGCTAGAATAGGTGGAAATGTTTTGGAATGGATAAAAACTTACTTAGAAGGAAGGGAACAGAGGGTTAGAGTACGACACTCAGTGTCTGAATGGAGAAGAGTTAGTAGTGGAGTTACACAGGGTTCAGTTTTAGGGCCACTTTTGTTCCTTGTATATGTAAATGACCTACAAGAGTCTGTAAATTCATTCATGAATATATTTGCAGATGATGCAAAGATTGGGAAGAAAGTAAAAAACGAGAACAATGGTAGAGAACTTCAGGAGGATCCAAATAATCTGCATGAGTGGTCAGAAAAGTGGCTAATGAAATTCAATACTTCAAAATGTAAGGTAATGAGAATGGGTACAAGTGCAAGAAGGCCCAAGCTTGACTACTCGGTGGCTGGAGTACAACTTCAAGAGACAGAAAATGAGAGAGATCTAGGAGTAAACATAGTGGCAGATTTGTCTCCAGAAATACATATAAATGGCATAGTAAGGGCAGCATATGCATTCTTATCAAATGTAAGGGTAGCCTTCAGGCACATGAACAAGGAAATGTTCAGAAATATTTATGTAACCTATGTGAGGCCAAAACTCGAATATGCAGCCCCCTTTTGGAATCCGCACTTGAAAAAGCACAGAGCTAAGCTTGAAAAAGTTCAAAGACATGCCACGAAACTGGTGCCAGATATACACAATCTCAGTTATGATGAGAGGCTGAGGGAATTAGACTTACCATCACTGGAAGCTAGAAGAGTGAGGGGGGATATGGTGACAGTCTTTAAATTCCTTCATGGTTATGATAGAGTGGATAGGGATCGATATTTTGATATGGCTGCCTCTAGAACTAGAGGTCATAGTTTGAAGCTTCGTAAGAAAACTTCTTTGCAGGATGTAAGGAAATACTTTTTCAGTGTAAGAGTAGTTGATAATTGGAATTCGCTAAGCGAGGAGGTAGTTAATGCTATCTCAATCCATAGTTTTAAGGACAGGTATGATAAGTATCACTAAGTATAAAATGGAACCGATCAGGAGACGGGAAGATACGAGCTTTGGGCTCTTTCCCGTAAACACAATTAGGTAATCACAATTAGGTAATCACAGAGGTATGCAAAGCGCTGATGGATTTAGATGTTCATAAAGCTACAGGTCCTGATGATATATCCCCTCATGAGCGTAAAAAATGCACAAACTCAATATCAGTGGCACTAAGTATAATATTTAAAAAAGTCACTGGAGTCAGGGGAGATTCCAAGATGCTGGAAACAAGCAAATGTGATACTTATCTTCAAAAAGGTAAAGGAGGGATACGGCTCTGAACAATAGACCAGTTTCCTTGACCAGCATAGTTTGCAAAGTTATGGAGAAACTACTAAGGAAACATATCTCTCTTCACTTGGTATCCTTCAACTTTTTGTCAGTGAGGCAACATGGCTTCAGAGAAGGTAGATCGATAGTAACAAACTTATTAGAATTTTATGATGAGGTAAGCCAAATCTTACAGGAAAGAGAGGGATGGGCAGATTGCATATTCCTAGACTTCCAGAAAGCGTTTGACACTGTTCCACATGGGAGACTTATTAGGAAGCTGCAAGCAATGGCTAGAATGGGTGGAAATGTTTTGGAATGGATAAAAACTTACTTACAAGGAGGGGAACAGAGGGTTAGAGTAAGACACTCAGTGTCTGAATGGAGAAGAGTTAGTAGTGGAGTTACACAGGGTTCAGTTTTAGGGCCACTTTTGCTCCTTGTATATGTAAATGACCTACCAGTCTGTAAATTCATTCATGAATATGTTTGCATATGATGCAAAGATTGTGAAGAAAGTAAAAAACGAGAACAATGGTAGAGAACTTCAGGAAGATCTAAATAGTCTGCATGAATGGTCAGAAAAGTGGCTAATGAAATCCAATGGTTCAAAATGTAAAGTAATGAGAATGGGTACAAGTGCAAGAAGGCCCAAGCTTGACTACTCGGTGGCTGGAGTACAACTTCAAGAGACAGAAAATGAGAGAGATCTAAGAGTAAACATACTGGCAGATTTGTCTCCAGAAATACATATAAATGGCATAGTAAGGGCAGCATATGCATTCTTATCAAGTGTAAGGGTAGCCTTCAGGCACATGGACAAGGAAATGTTCAGAAATATTTATGTAACCTATGTGAGGCCAAAACTCGAATATGCAGCCCCCTTTTTGGAATGCACACTTTAAAAAGCACATAGCTAAGCTTGAAAAAGTTCAAAGACATGCCACGAAACTAGTGCCAGAAATACGTAATCTCAGTTATGATGAGAGGCTGAGGGAATTAGACTTACCATCACTCGAAGCTAGAAGATTGAGGGGGGGATATGATGACAGTCTTTAAATTCCTTCATGGTTATGATAGAGTGGATTGGGATCGATATTTTGATATGGCTGGCTCTAGAACTAGAGGTCATAGTTTGAAGCTTCGTAAGAAATCTTCTTTGCAGGATGTAAGGAAATACTTTTTCAGTGTAAGAGTAGTTAATAATTGGAGTTGGCTAAGCGAGGAGGTAGTTAATGCTATCTCAATCCATAGTTTTAAGGACAGGTATTATAAGTATCACTAAGTACAAAATGGAACCGATCAGGAAACGGGAAGATACGAGCTTTGGGCTCTTTCCCGTAAACATAATTAGGTAATCACAATTAGGTAATCACACACAAGAAAGTAGGAAACGAGAACAATGGTAGAGATCTTCAGGAAGATCTAAATAGTCTCCATGAGTGAGTGGTCAAAAAAGTGGCTAATGAAATTCAATACTTTAAAATGTAAGATAATGAGAATGGGTACAATTGTAAGTAGCCCAAGCTTGACTACTCGGTGGCTGGAGTACAACTTCAAGAGACAGAAAATGAGAGATATCTAGGAGTAAATGTACTAGCAGATTTGTCTCCAGAAATACATATATATATGGCATAGTAAGGGCAGCATATGCATTCTTATCAAATGTAAGGGTAGCCTTCAGGCACATGGACAAGGAAATGTTCAGAAATATTTATGTAACCTATGTGAGGCCAAAACTTGAATATGCAACCCCCTTTTGGAATCCGCACTTTAAAAAGCACATAGCTATGCTTGAAAAAGTTCCAAGACTTGCCACGAAACTGGTGCCAGAAATACTCAATCTCAGTTATGATGAAAGGCTGAGGGAATTAGACTTACCATCACTCGAAGCTAGTATTGAGGGGGGATATGGTGACAGTCTTTAAATTCCTTCATGGATATGATAGAGTGGATAGGGATCGATATTTTGATATGGCTGGCTCTAGAACTAGAGGTCATAGTTTGAAGCTTCGTAAGAAACCTTCTTTGCAGGATGTAAGGAAATACTTTTTCAGTTTAAGAGTAGTTGATAATTGGAATTGGCTAAGCGAGGAGGTAGTTAATGCTATCTCAATCCATAGTTTTAAGGACAGGTATAAGTATCACTAAGTATAAAATGGAACCGATCAGGAGACGGGATGATACGAGCTTTGGGCTCTTTCTCGTAAACACAATTAGGTAAGTACAATTAGGTAAGTACAATTAGGTAAGTACAGATGGTAGCGTGGACCAATGGATTCGACATCACTGCATATCATTTCATTTGGAATTGCGAGACATTGTTTTCCAATATCTTCTTTCAATTCATCGACAGTCCTTGGTTTTGTGGTTTACACCTTATCTTTGAGATATCCCCATAAAAAAAAGATAAAAAAAAATCCATCGACTTTTTTGTCCAGTTCCATTTACAAAATTCAACTCTTCAGTCAAGATCATCTTCATTGAGAGCATGGATTAATGATGGGATGTAACAATTCCAATGGGATCCCATTGGAAATGTGATGGACGCTCATTTTCGGGATTCCTATCTCATGACCCAATTGCCTTATGGATTTCTTTGGGGATCGGAGGAGCAATCCCACTGTGGGAAGGCTGTTAAGTTTCTGTTTTACCAAGGAGACTCAAAGTACTGAACTCTGTTAAAATCTCACAAACAAAAAGGAAAGATATTACTGTACTTTTTTCTTTTTTTTTTATAAGTGTGACACCGGGACAGGCAGAAACTACCCTCATCTATAAAGACCCGGGCACGAGAAAATACCAAGACGAAGGGAAAGAAAAAGATTAAGGACAAGGCAAAGATGAGGTAATGTCACATAAAGGAAAACTAAAGACTGAAAAAACAGTCAAAGTCCAGAGGCCCCAGAGATATGGAGGACTAGGCCCTGAGATGATGATAGATCTGCTTTTTGAAAAAAGATAGCTCATAAGAATTATGAAAGACAGAAGGAGGAAGAGAGTTCCAAAGTCTGGAGGTAGATGGGAAGAAGCAGTCTCTGCACCAACCAATCCGTGAGCTACAAATCTTCACACAGTATCTGTGAGATGAGGCTGCTTGGCAAGTGTTATGCGGCCTCGGCAGTGGGGGAGGGATGCAACTCGCCAACTCATCAGAGCAGCAATTGATGTAGTAGCGATAGAAAAGAGAAAGAGAAGATACCTTATGCTTGAGAGAGAGAGAATCCAGATTAGAAGTAAGAGAAGGATCATTAATGAGTCTGACTGCCTTATATTCAGCCCTATCAAGGAGATAAGTATAAGATGAAGCACCCCAGATTTGTGAGCAGTATTCTATGCAGGGACAGATAAGACCTTTATAGATTTTAAGTAACTGTTAAGAGGAAGAGTAATGACGAAAATGAAACTAGATCCCCAATTTTTTGGATGAAGATTTAGAAATTTGGATTATGTGATTCCTCCAAGGCAAGTTAGAGACTATATGGATTTCTAATATGTTGATAGAATTAAGAGGGTAAATTTCATTAGTTTTGAAGACAATAGGGTTATCAGGAGAAGAAGAAGATAAAGAGATAGCCAGAAACTGTGTCTTGGAGGCATTGAATTTAACAAAATTCAGATACTCTCTGCAAATTGGAGTTGAGAAAAAGTGAAACAAGACTGATTACGAGTAGCAGATGAAGGTTGAGAAGAAAAGGCAGAGGAAAAGTGAACGGTAGAATCATCAGTGAAGGCATGGATAAGAGAGGAAGTTGGGGATTGTAGAAGTTCATTGATGAAGAGAAGGGACAGAGTAGGTGAAAGAACAGAACCCTGTGGAACACTAGTGGTAACAGAGAAAGGGCTAAATGTTGCACCATCAACAGCTACAGATACAAAATGGTCAGTAAGAAAACTGAAAATCAGAGACCAGAAATAAGGGGTAAAGCTATAGGCAGGGAGTTTGGCCAAAAGAGCCTTGTACCAGACTCTGACAAAAGCCTTAGAGATATCAAGGGCGACAACAAAAGACTCCCATGGTTCCTCAGAGAAGATGACCATGCATGAGTAAGATAGGACAGGAGGTCACCAGTGGATCTTGGATGTGGAAGACGTACTGGTGATCGGAGATAAGTGAGTTAGATTCAAGGCGTCTCAAGAAGTGGTAACCCTTCTTAGGAACAGGTTGAATTAGAGCATGCTTCCAAGATGAAGGATAGATACTGGTTGACAAAATAAGGTGAAAAAGACGGCAAAGCATGGGACCCAGTTCATCTGCAAACTCCTTAAGGAGAATGATCAGAATGAATGAGAGGGGGAAAGCCTGAGTTACTGAAGTTTTTTGAGAGGGTTTTGGCTAAGGACCAGAAGCATTTGTCAGTGGGAGAGGAGTTAAGGTCATCAACTTTCCTTCTTATGAAGGAGGCCTTAGATTTTTGAATCTGAGCAATACAGCGATTTCTAGCTGCAATAAAAGCAGAGCGAGGTAAATCGGAAGGAGAGGCTTGGTAATATTGGTGTGCCCGATTCCTGTCCTGGATAGCCATGGAGCATACACGGCCAAACCAAGGCTTAGAGGGAGAAAAGGTTTTTGTATAAGAGGGGATGTATGCCTCCATTCCCACGGTCATGATCTCGGCAACTTATAGAGCTACCTGATCAGGGTTGCGGGACCAAAAGCAGTAGTCATCACAAGGGAAGTCAAAGAGAAAGTTATGCAAATTATCATGTTGGGTACGCTCAAATTGCCAAAGGCGGCACTGAGTAGGAGGGATTGGTGGTGGGGAAGCAAAAATGTAAGAGATTGAGATCATAGAGTGGTCAGATTTACTAAGAGGGGAAAGCACAGAATATGGGTAGTTTGAAGGGTTAGAAGTAAGAAATAGGTCAAGAGTGTTTGCTGCATATTCGTGACGATCAGGAACACGAGTAGGATGTTTGATAATTTATTCCAGATCGTGAGTAATAGAGAAAGCAAAGGTCTCACTTCCTCCCACATCAGTGTGAGAAGAATTAAGCCACTCACTCTGGTGTACATTGCAGTCTCCAATGTAGAGAACTTCGGCATGTGAGGGAGAAGATAGCAAGGACTCATGGCATGAGGACAGATATTCAAAGAAAGACACAAACTCAATGGAGTTTGGAGTTTGGTAGTGAAGAGATAGACTTTTAGCAAGAAAACATCAAAGTCAGGAGATTCAAGGTCCATGAGCCTCGCAATAGGAGTGTTAGCGTTGCAGTAGGCACAGACCCCACCTTTGGAACGAAAACAAGTATACAGATTATAGTGAGAGATTTTAAATGGGTCAGTGGAAGCATGTATAGACAGATGGATTTCAGATAGGAGGAGGAGTTTAGGGAGGAAAGTATCCAAGTGCTGTTCCACAGACAAAAGATTAGAGTTCAGCCCACGAATGTTAGCATGGTGAAGAGTGAAAGAAGCAGATCTATTGGGAGGTGCAAGGTTAAGGGCAAAACCATTACTACCACCAGGCTTCTCTGCCCTCAAGCCAATAGTGGAGTCAATACAAACCCTGGAGATTCTTCGCACACCTTTATGCCGGGTACTGGGGCCATTAGCTGTGTACCTTCCATAAATAATAAAAAAAATGAGGAAAAGAGAGAGGAAAAGATACAGATGTGGCGAGTGCTGTGACTTGTAAAATGTAATGGAATAGCACCCTAATTGGGCTACCACTACTCGCTTAAATGAAACTCATAATTCAACTTTAATGACATATTAAAAAAAATAATTTTATTACTTTTTTAAAAGTTGGAACACATTTAAAATTTTAATTTTTAGAATGCTGCTTCGAGTCCTGGATGTGGTGAGAACGATTTCGATCGTGCTCATATATATTTATATGCGTACGTACCTAATTGTACTTACCTCATTGTGTTTACGGGAAAGAGCTCAAAGCTCGTATCTTCCCGTATCCTGATCGGTTCCATTTTATACTTTGTGATACTTATCATACCTGTCCTTAAAACTATGGATTGAGATAGCATTAACTACCTCCTCGCCTAGCCAATTCCAATTATCAACTACTCTTACACTGAATAAGTATTTCCTTACATCCTGCAAAGAAGTTTTCTTACCAAGCTTCAAACTATGACCTCTAGTTCTAGAGCAAACCAAATCAAAATATCGATCCCTATCCACTCTATCATAACCATGAAGTAATTTAAAGACTGTTACCATATTCCCCCTCAATCTTCTAGCTTCGAGTGATGGTAAGTCTAATTCCCTCAGCCTCTCATCATAACTGAGATTGTGTATTTCTGGCACCAGTTTCGTGGCATGTCTTTGAACTTTTTCAAGCTTAGCTATGTGCTTTTTAAAGTGTGGATTCCAAAGTGGAGCTGCATATTCGAGTTTTGGCCTCACATAGGTTACATAAATATTTCTGAACATAACCTTGTCCATGTGCCTGAAGGCTACCCTTACATTTGATAAGAATGCATATGCTGCCCTTACTATGCTATTTATATGTATTTCTGGATACAAATCTGCCAGTATGTTTACTCTTAGATCTCTCTCATTTTCTGTCTCTTGAAGTTGTACTCCAGCCACCGCATAGTCAAGCTTGGGTCTTCTTCCACTTGTACCCATTCTCATTTCCTTACATTTTAAAGCATTGAATTTCATTAGCCACTTTTCTGATCACTCATGCAGACTATTTACATCCTCCTGAAGTTCTCTACCATTGTTCTCGTTTTTTACTTTCTTTACAATCTTTGCATCATCTGCAAACATATTCATGAATGAATTTACAGACTCTGCTAGGTCATTTACATATACAAGGAACAAAAGTGGCCCTAAAACTGAACCCTATGGAACTCCACTACTAACTCTTCTCCATTCAGACACTGAGTGTCTTACTCTAACCCTCTGTTCCCTTCCTTCTAAGTAAGTTTTTATCCATTCCAAAACATTTCCACCTATTCTAGCCATTGCTTGCAGCTTCCTAATAAGTCTCCCATGTGGAATAGTGTCAAACGCTTTATGGAAGTCTAGGAATATGCAATCTGCCCAGCCCTCTCTTTCCTGTAAGATTCGGCTTACCTCATCATAAAATTCTAGTAAGTTTGTTACTGTTGATCTACCTTCTCTGAAGTCATGTTGTCTCACTGACAAAAAGTTGAAGGATACCAAGTGAAGAGAGATATGTTTCCTTAGTAGTTTCTCCATAACTTTGCCAACTATGCTGATCAAGGAAACTGGTCTGTAGTTCAGAGCCGTATCCCTCCTTCCCTTTTTAAAGATAGGTATCACATTTGCTTGTTTCCAGCATCTTGGAATCTCCCCTGATTGAGCTTGCGCATTTTTTAAGTACATGAGGAGATATGTCATCAGGACCTGTAGGTTTATGAACATCTAAATCCATCAACGCTTTGCATACCTCTGTGGCTGTAAGGTTGATGTTCTCTAATACCGGCCCTTGAGCTTCTATCTCTGCAATCTGAGGGGGTGGGGTATTTTCTACTGTAAATACTGACTGAAACTCCTTGTTCAATTCTTTGCAGATCTCTTCATCCGTCTCAGTGATGCTTCCATCCGCTCTCTTTAGCCTTAAAACCTGTTCTTTAACCTTCAGTTTACCTCTGATAAATCTGTGGAAAAGCTTGGGATTTTCTTTAGCCTTCCTGGTGATGTCCCTCTCATAGTCTCTCTCTGCCTCTCTCCTTTTACTTAGGTAGTCATTTCTTGCTCTTTTGTAGGATTGCCAGGCATTTATGTTTTTTCTCCTCCTATACCTTTTCCAGCATTTGTCTCTCCACTCCATAGCTCTTTTACACTCATTATCGAACCATTTCTCCCTGGCATGAATTACACCTACTTTGGTGACAGGTATGCAGCAATCTACTATCTTTCCATATTTCTCACAAAAGATGTCATACATTTCTTGTACATATTTGTTGTAAAATAAGGTTCTCCAGTCAATAACTGCAAAAAGCTCATTCATTTTGATGTAATCTCCTTTCTGATAGTTCCTCCTCATGTCCTCAGTGCCTCTTCTCTCAGGCAGAATATCTTCAATGATATACTCCATCAACAACACACAGTGGTCACTCTTTCCAATTGGTGGTTCATACTCAATTTTTTCAATATCCAACACATTATCTGTGAATACTAGATCAAGTAGTGATGGCTCATCCCCACCCCTGGCCCTCGTTGGTTCCATTACATGTTGGTGTAGGTAATTCCCTTGTACGCAATCTAGGAATCTTGCCCAGAATGAGTCCTCACCACTGTGTGGGTCAAGATTTATCCAATCTATCTCTTTATGATTAAAATCCTCCCCATAATCAAAATCCTACATTTTCTCTCCCGTGCCATGTTAACAACTGAGTTTATGACTTCAATAGTACCTAAGTGACTTTCCTCATAAACTTCTAGCCTATTCTGGTTCCTTGGTGGGTTATATACAACAGTTATTATAATGCTCTCTGACCCAGTATTTATGCGAGCAACAAGAAATTCTTTGAACTCACTTTCTATAGCCAAGTTTATTTCTTCAACTTGAATCCTTTCACTTATCAGCAGTGCTATCCCTCCACCAGTCCTCTCAGATCTTTCAGCTCTTAATATTCTGAAGCCCTTAGGAAAAGCTGTGACACTGTTTATGTCCTCACTCAATTAGTCTCTGTAATTGCTACTATATCTGCCTTACTGTTGTGAATCCTATTTTTTAAGTCTACTGCCTTACCAGCTAATCCATCAGCATTTGTGTATAACAATCTTAATGAGGCCCAATCCCCTGATCTTCTGTCATTATCTTCTTTATCTTCCCTTTGTCTGGAAGAACTCTGAAATGAAAATTTTTCTTCTCATCTTCATTCCTTTCCTCATTTAACCTTCTTGCCTCTTCCAACAAGTTTTTTATCTTTCCCATCTCTTCCTGTGTTCTGTATCGTTTAATGAACACTTCTTTGAATTCTTGAAGGTCTTTTAGACTTTTTTCTCAACAATATTTCCCTACATGTTTCCCCTCTCTCAAAGGTTACTTTTGTTGGTCTTGGCTTTCCTTCAATCGAATATTTACCTAGTTGGTGTATGTTTACAATATCCTCAGGACCACAAATAACTGCAAGCTTTCTTATCAGGTCTACAACCCTAGCTTTATTTTCTTCAAGTCTCCCCTGCCATGTTGGCTCCTCGGATTCGCTTATGCCTGAGATTTCCACTGTCTTCTCTTTATCAAGTGCCTGTTTGATGAGTGGGTTTGCCCTTTCCATCACAACGTCTTTGTGTGATTACCTAATTGTGATTACCTAATTGTGTTTACGGGAAAGAGCCCAAAGCTCGTATCTTCCCGTCTCCTGATCGGTTCCATTTTATACTTAGTGATACTTATCATACCTGTCCTTAAAACTATGGATTGAGATAGCATTAACTACCTCCTCGCTTAGCGAATTCCAATTATCAACTACTCTTACACTGAAAAAGTATTGTGTGTACATATATACATGTATATATATGTATGTGTATTTCTATATGTATCAATAATTACTACTTTTGATTCGTAACTCTATCTATATACAAAAGCTGTAGTAATGATGATGGTGGTGCTGATGGTAATAATAATAATAATAATAATAATAATAATAATAATAATAATAATAATAATAAAAATAATAATAATAATAATAATAATAATAATAATAATAATAATAATAATAATAATAATAATAATAATAATAATAATAATAATAATAGTAATAATAATAATCATCATCATCATCATCATCATCATCATAATAATAATAATAATAATAATAATAATAATAATAATAATAATAATAATAATAATAATAATAATAATAATAATAGTGGCAATGGTTGTTGTAATGGTGATAATGGATTAAGATGACGTAATTCCCTCTCATGCACATCATTTGAAGGGTAGAGAAGGGGAAGGGCTTTCAGTCTTTCTTTTTATTTTTCTTCCAGATTTATCTTCCATTATATGGCGCTGTGTTTATGTGTATGTATGTATATATGTTCAAGTTTATATATGTACGTATATGCGATTAATTACATGCACTTTCCTTTGTTACCCTCAGATGACAATGATGTGTATGATTATGCATGTATGCATCTTTATCTGTGGTAAGGACGAGTAACTACTTTTGCTGAAATGAATACCACAAACTATCACTCTCTCTCTCTCTCTCTCTCTCTCTCTCTCTCTCTCTCTCTCTCTCTCCTCTCTCTCTCTCTCTCTCTCTCTCTCTCTCTCTCTCTCTCTCTCTCTCTCTCTCTCTCTCCTTGATATGTATGACTGTGAATCCCCAGTGGCATTTCTATTGCTCATCTAATTAATGCATGCATATGTATATGTACCTACTTATTACTCTAACCTGAAAATTGTTATTCTATATCTGCTTCAAATTGTCTGCAGTAGTACTGTTGAAAATTGAAACTTAACTTAAATGATAGCACTCAACAAGGGCTATTGAAAATTTTGTTACAAATATTACTCTTAATTAATAATTGCAGAGTGCTCATCTGCCATTAATACATGTAACCCATAATAATATTACTCTTAATTAATAATCACAGAGTGTTTTTCTGCCATCAATCAATTATTACACTATATTTTACTATTAATTAATTGCTATGATATTTAAAATTAATTGCAAATTCTATTAATATTGTATTTATACATAACCAAATAGATAGTAATGTTTATCACGTGCAATATCACTGGGTGTGCCCATATACTTACCTAATTGGAAAGAGCCCAAAGCTCGTATCTTCCCGTATCCTGATCGGTTCCATTTTATACTTAGTGATACTTATCATACCTGTCCTTAAAACTATGGATTGAGATAGCATTAACTACCTCCTCGCTTAGCCAATTCCAATTATCAACTACTCTTACAATGAAAAAGTATTTCCTTACATCCTGCAAAGAAGTTTTCTTACCAAGCTTCAAACTATGACCTCTAGTTCTAGAGCCAGCCATATCAAAATATCGATCCCTATCCACTCTATCATAACCATGAAGGAATTTAAAGTCTGTCACCATATCCCTCCTCAATCTTCTAGCTTCGAGTGATGGTAAGTCTAATTCCCTCAGCCTCTCATCATAACTGAGATTGCGTATTTCTGGCACCAGTTTCGTGGCATGTCTTTGAACTTTTTCAAGCTTAGCTATGTGCTTTTTCAAGTGCGGATTCCAAAAGGGGGCTGCATATTCGAGTTTTGGCCTCACATAGGTTACATAAATATTTCTGAACATTTCCTTGTCCATGTGCCTGAAGGCTACCCTTACATTTGATAAGAATGCATATGCTGCCCTTACTATGCCATTTATATGTATTTCTGGAGACAAATCTGCCACTATGTTTACTCCTAGATCTCTCTCATTTTCTGTCTCTTGAAGTTGTACTCCAGCCACCGAGTAGTCAAGCTTGGGCCTTCTTGCACTTGTACCCATTCTCATTACCTTACATTTTGAAATATTGAAAATCATTAGCCACTTTTCTGACCATTCATGCAGATTATTTACATCCTCCTGAAGTTCTCTACCATTGTTCTCGTTTTTTACTTTCTTCACAATCTTTGCATCATCTGCAAACATATTCATGAATGAATTTACAGACTCTGCTAGGTCATTTACATATACAAGGAACAAAAGTGGCCCTAAAACTGAACCCTGTGGAATTCCACTGCTAACTCTTCTCCATTCAGACACTGAGTGTCTTACTC
Source organism: Halocaridina rubra (assembly GCA_037179515.1). Lineage (NCBI taxonomy): Eukaryota > Metazoa > Arthropoda > Malacostraca > Decapoda > Atyidae > Halocaridina > Halocaridina rubra. The sequence goes on from JAXCGZ010006006.1 coordinate 35,552, forward strand.
TAACCCTCTGTTCCCTTCCTTCTAAGTAAGTTTTTATCCATTCCAAAACATTTCCACCTATTCTAGCCATTGCTTGCAGCTTTCTAATAAGTCTCCCATGTGGAACAGTGTCAAACACTTTCTGGAGGTCTAGGAATATGCAATCTGCCCATCCCTCTCTTTCCTGTAAGATTCGGCTTACCTCATCATAAAATTCTAATAAGTTTGTTACTTTTGATCTACCTTCTCTGAAGCCATGTTACCTCACTGACAAAAAGTTGAAGGATTCCAAGTGAAGAGAGATATGTTTCCATAGTAGTTTCTCCGTAACTTTGCAAGCTATGCTGGTCAAGGAAACTGGTCTGTAGTTCAGAGCCGTATCCCTCCTTCCCTTTTTGAAGATAGGCATCACATTGGCTTGTTTCCAGCATCTTGGAATCTCTCCTGACTCCAGTGACTTTTTAAATATGATACTTAGTGCCACTGATATTGAGTTTGCACATTTTTTAAGCACATGAGGGGATATGTCATCAGGACCTGTAGCTTTTTGAACATCTAAATCCATCAACGCTTTGCATACCTCTGTGGCTGTAAGGTTGATGTTCTCTATTACTTGCCCTTCAGCTTCTATTTCCGCAATCTGAGGGGGTGGGGCATTTTTTACTGTAAATACTGACTGAAACTCCTTGTTCAAGTCTTTGCAGATCTCTTCATCCGTCTCAGTGATGCTTCCATCCGCTCTCTTTAGCCTTAAAACCTGTTCTTTTACCTTCAGTTTTCCTCTGATAAAGCTGTGGAAAAGCTTGGGATTTTCTTTAGCCTTCCTGGTGATGTCCCTCTCATAGTCTCTCTCTGCCTCTCTCCTTTTACTTAGGTAGTCATTTCTTGCTCTTTTGTAGGTTTGCCAGGCATTTATGGTTTTTCTCCTCCTATACCTTTTCCAGCATTTGTCTCTCCACTCCATAGCTCTTTTACACCCATTATCGAACCATTTCTCTCTGGCATGAATTACACCTACTTTGGTGACAGGTATGCAGCAATCTACTATCTTCCCATATTTCTCACAAAAGATGTCATACATTTCTTGTACAGATTTGTTGTAAAATAAGGTTCTCCAGTCAATAACTGCTAAAAGCTCATTCATTTTGATGTAATCTCCTTTCGGATAATTCCTCCTCATGTCCTCAGTGCCTCTGCTCTCAGGCAGAATATCTTCAATGATATACTCCATCAACAACACACAGAGGTCACTCTTTCCAATTGGTGGTTCATACTCAATTTTTTCAATATCCAACACATTATCTGTGAATACTAGATCAAGTAGTGATGGCTCATCCCCACCCCTGGCCCTCGATGGTTCCATTACATGTTGGTGTAGGAAATTCCCTTGTACGCAGTCTAGGATTCTTGCCCAGAATGAGTCCTCACCACTGTGTGGGTCAAGATTTATCCAATCTATCTCTTTATGATTAAAATATCCCATAATCAAAATCCTACATTTTTTCTCCCGTGCCATGTTAAAAAAAAAAAGAAGTTAAATCTGTATTCATCTATCCGGAAAACCCAAATATCATCAGCAATCACGGAACTCCGAATCAAACTCGAATATCTTTTGATCCACAGATCTCTACCTTGTTCTTCTACTTGAGTGTCTCGTTGCGCCTCACGAGAGCAAGTAATTACTCATTATCAAACTAATAAGCACAGTCAATAATCACAGTAAACATGAGTGTCTCGTAGTACAACTGATTACGTATCATTAAATGTATCTGCACTGTCAATGATCACGGTAGAAAATTTATTTTATAAATCTTAATTACGACTGCATTCACGCATTAAAATCACGTCACAAATATAAGTGTCTCGTAGTATCTCATGAGGAAAACTGCCCGGTTTTTTTTTCTCACCAAACACCCCTTATTTGTAGAGATTCCTGGTACTAGGGCTAAGGTTTCCGCTGTATAGGCAGAAAAGGGGGAGAGGAAACACTTACACAAAAAGGTTCTTTGTTCACGCAGGTGAGGGAACACCCTAGGGGGTGACATATTTGTAGTTAAACTTTGGTGTATCAGATTTCCCTCTCTCTGCTAATACTAGTTCAAAGAGTGAACTGCACATTATACATATGAATATACGTGTATACTTAATATAAATGAGTAGGTATACATTCTAAGTCCAAAAGTATACATAATTGCACTTACATTAAAATATAGGAAACTATCATGCAAAACAACAGTTACATAATGTATGTAGAAATAAACTGTCTTGAAATATATTCAAGACATCCTGGGCCCCTCAAAAAAAAAAAAAAAAAAAAAAGTGGTCTCCCCATCAGTGCTACAATATTATCATCAATGATTAAGCGTGCCCACATTTCTTCAACCCTTTGGCCAGCTTGACGTTCAGATCTTTCATAATTTGATGATTTCTCTTTGTATACTTCTGATAAAAGATTTTCCCATGAGAGCATTTCAGACCAGGCTCTCTGAATAAGAATTTTTTCCTCTTCTTAGCCAGGGCAAAATTAGACCTAAGGGGTCAAAAACTATACACACAAGTGACAGAAGTTTCTGTTTGGTCAACACATTTTTTCTAGCCTTCAGACCTTTCAAAGACAACTTGTCTGTATTAACATTCCAGATTAAACTACAGATTAATACTTTAGCAGATCTAGATTCTTAAAAAAAAAACTGATCCAGTACTCTATGAAGTCTTGTGTTGTTGGAATTCCATGCTTGCAGTGATATTCCAGCCTTTGCCCACTCTATGTGTGCAGTATTGTATATATCAAACTGTTTCTCTTCACTGGTGCAAGCATCCAACAAACAATCTACACGAAAATTCTCCAATATCTCCTATAGTTGTTCTACTAGAGGCTTCATTTGTCCAAAGGCCCTCTGAAAATTGTGTGGGAGAGGTGTGTGGATAAGCTTCCAGGGAAAAGAATTTGTAAAACTTCCAAGTGTAGTTTTATCTCTGTAATGCACTTCTTGCTTATTTGCTCCAATACTCTCTGGATCCCACAACTTATTCATAGGCTCTATGACCTCTTCAATCAACACTTATTGACAGGCTATGTGGCCTCTCCAATCAACAACTCATTAACAGGCACTATGACCTCTTCAATCAACAACTTATTAACAGGCTCTATGGCCTCTTCAATCAACTCTGGAGTAGAAGCAGGCAAAAACTGTTCCTATTTGCCTAACACTTTGGTTTTGCACATTACAGCCAACTTGTGATCATTAGACTTTAACACATTTGCAGCCTTTGCTATTCCTGAACTGTGGATGCTAATTACAATATCATCAACTGCGAGTAATTTAACTCTGGCTTTTCTTTTGCCCAATGTAATAACTACATTTATAACAGGGAAGCTTCCTTTCTTCGTTTCAGAACAAAAGAGATCTATACCAAGGGACATTTCATCTACTGGGCTCAATTTAAGCCTTTCATCTAATTCCCTAGTTATAAAGGAACACTGGAAGTCTGTATCAAAGAATAATATAGTGCTTACCCAAATATTTCCCTATGAGCTGCTTATTTTTCCACTGGCAGTAGGCAGAGCTCATGAAGGTAAACGCGGCTTCACCATTTGCCTTTGTACTGCATTCATAGTCATCACATCAACATGTTTCTTGTCTTTTTCTGAGTCAGAATATTCTTGTCATCGCTTGATTAATCCATTAATTTTGAACCATATCCTGACTGTTCATTCAGATATGTAGGCTCTTCAATCCTTCTACAAAGCTTTGATTTTTGTTTGTAGCACAAGGCTGCATGATGACCATTTTCCTTATACTTTTTACAGCCTAAATGAGTGTAACATTTATTTGCATAATGCCCTGACTGAGTACATCTCAGACATTTGTTACTGTCTCTCAATTTGTCTTTGCATTCATTTATGCTTACTACTTTATTACACTACTCAGGCATACGATCTTGCCAGCCACAGAATACACATTCTGTTTTACTATTTACCCTTTTTGCAACAGCACCATAACTACCTACACTCTTTTTATTGGACTAGGTCTCATCTCTCGGGGAGGATTGGGTCTCTCCCTTTCTGTTATCTTTAGTGTTATTGCCTTCTATATGATATACATATTTTACCAGTTCCTTCAAAAGGGTTTCAAATGTAGGATATTTTGTATCTATTTTCATGCTAATCCAGTTTTCTACATCTTCTGGTAATTTTATCATCATGAGTTCTGAAAACATCCAATCAGTGTTCTTCATGTCTCTATAATTTTTCAGACTTCAAGTAATGGCTGCTACTTCCTGCTTGAACTTACAAATTGATGAATAATTAGAAGAGGGAGTTGGTAATTTTACCAATTTCCTCATTAAATTTCGTACAATCCTGTCCTTGCTGGCATAAACAGCTAGTAGCTATTGAATGCATTCAATAGCTCACTAGTAACAGGATATCCTTTTATGGTGTCTTTGGCATTTCCTTTAAGGGCATTCCTCAAGATGGTAATTTTTGTTATAGTTGGCATAGAAGTACCATGTACTAAACTATCAAACGTATCCCAAAATTTATTACATTCATTATAGTTTCCAGTGAACTGTAGTATTTTTACTTCAAGAAATCTAGGTGTGGGTTGTCCACTGGGGGGGGGGCTTGAACTCTCGGAACTAGGAGCTATAGTACTCTTCACAGTTCCTAACGTACGAATCCGTTCTAGAACAGCTGAGCTATTCTCATTTATTGTTTTAGCTAAACTCATGTTCTGTATCTTCCTCTTCAGAATCCCTTTTAAGGGGCATATCCTCGACATATTCTCCATATATCGTATCATATCTCCTAAATCTTTAAGTTACCGTATATTGACATTTTTCTAAATAAGTAACAAGTGTCTCATCATCTTTGACAATTTCTGTTTGACACTGAACACAATCACGTTAAACCATTTCCCGAAGACGTTGTAATGCCTCAGGTTTAACCGAAATATTGAGCAAGCAACCAGAATATAAGAAAACAACAAACAAATATGTTATCAAAAAAAACCACGATCTTCTTTATACATCCACTCTCTAAAGAGTATCAAAGGACAATCTTCCAAAACTTCAAGTTAAGTTATTTAATTTTCGTCAAATATGACGCCAATCCTCAAAGTGTAAGACACACTATTCATCGACTAAATGACACTGTTAAGTCATCAACAGTAAATGGAAAATATAATGTAAAACATACTGTTCCTCAAATAAACGACACTGTGCACCTACCAGCAGGTGGATCACTACCTTCTGTTTATTTACATAAACGAAGGAATCAATGCGACATTCTAGACATCATTAAATGGGAAATATGTAAACACACAAATCCCCAGCTAATAACCACTGTTCACACAGCCGAAATTGGGTACAAATTTCCAATTTACTTAGTGGACGCTCAACTACGAAAGTATATTTTGTTTCCACAAAGGAAAAAACACTTTATCCACGCGGGAAAAAGATACTCTTATTTATTTCATACACCATTAAATTTCAAAGTTATATTCGCAATATTCACGCAAATACATGCAATGCATTTTTTTTTTAAATATGGACGGTTTTAACAGTAGAGTTTATGTACATTATCTTCTCCATTATTACACCAATTCTCATCTGGTTCAAAGGACCAAAAGCCCTTCTATCCTATAACCCCCTAAATTCAAGAAGCCTGACATGGCTTCGGTATATGCCTATAAACGATCTCAAAATTAAATCCTCTATCAATAAAATATAATTAATATTACATGCACAGGCATACATGCAAATATTTTATAAGGAGGTTTGTGAAGTGCTGATATGTGAATTATTACATATACTCTCCTCACTTTAAATTAATACTTCCTCATACAGAATAATAAATTTTCCAACATAAATTGTACCTACGAGTGTTCTATTAAATGAGCTCAGTCTGTCCCTCACATGTAATTATAAACATTGCTAGAAAGAAGTTACATCTGTTTTCATCTATCAGGAAAACCCAAATATCATCAGCAATCACGGAACTCCGAATCAAACTCGAATATCTTTTGATCCACGGATCTCTACCATGTTCTTCTACTTTAATGTCTCATTGCGCCTCACGAGAGCAAGTAATTACTCATTATCAAACTTATAAGCACCGTCAATAATCATGGTAAACATGAGTGTCTCATAGCATCTCATGAGTACAACTGATTACGAATTATTACACGTATATGCACCGTCAATGATCATAGTAGCAAATGTATTTCATAAATCTTAATTACGACTGTCTTCACGCGCTAAAATCACGTCACAAATATTAATGTCTCGTAGTATCTCACGAGGACAACTGCACGTTTTATTTAATCTCACCAAACACCCTTTATTTATAGGGGTCCCTGGTGCTAGGGCTATGTTTCCTCTATATAGGTGGGAAAAGGGGAGAACAAGCAAAACAAACAAACAAACAAACATTTATTTCCATTTTGTACAATGGTTATTCAACATTAATAGTAACTTATAAGTAGACATGTAATTAAACTAATAAATAAGAGGGTAATACATATTGTTAAATTAAATGTAGCTTTCATAGAAAATAATAATGCTGTAATAAAAATGTTAACAATAATGTTAATAATAATGTAGTAAGAATGACACTAGATACAGGATCGTTATTATAGACATCATTTCCATATTTGTTTTCCTTACAATGAGAATAATTAGTTCTTAATGAGCAGCAACTATTTGTTCAAAAGAAAACTATATAGTTTGCCTTTGAAAGCTGTGAAGGAGGATGCATTTTTAAGATGCTCTGGAATATTATTCAAGAGTGTTGGCCCTTTGATAGTGATCATCTTTAAACCTGCTTGTGTTTGTTCTGTGAATAAAGAGCTCACTGCTCTGTCTTGTGTTGGTTCCCCTTATATCCCTGACTGTTTTTAAATCAAATAGCAAGCTAGGATTATGATCGTCCAAAATTTTGAATACAAAAAAATAAATAGCGTAAGTGACCTTGTTTTCTGCCCGCAGCCACCCAAGTTTATTGAGAGCTGGTGTGATGTGGTCATATTTTCTTATTCCTCCCAGGGCAAATCGAGCTGCAAAATTAATAAGCTTCTGTATTCTGTTTATCTGAGTCTTAGTGGTAGCTCCCCAAACAGTTGTGCAGTAATTAATATGACTTAGGGCTAGAGATTCAACAACAGTTATTCGAGTGGTAGTCTCAAAATTGTCTTTTATACGTGATAAGTACATTAATGTTCCTGTAACCTTTTTGCATACTTTATCTATGTGGGAATCAAACAACATTTGGTTATCAAAATGAATTCCTAGGTTTATTACTGTTTTGCTAGGTGTGATAATATTGTCGCAAAAATGAATTGTTGTGTTTTCTGGAATTTGTGCTACGTGGAACCATGAACCAATAAACATGCACTGTGTTTTACTTCTGTTAATTAACAGCCCAATTTCTTGAAAATAGGTTTTAATTTTTGACAGAGTGTTTTCTGCTCTTAAAGTTAGCTCTGGGAGATTATTAATATCACCACTAAGGAGTAGTCGAGTGTCATTTGCATATTGTACGACTAGACAGTCAGAAATGAAAGAAGATAGATCATTTACGTAAATGGAGAAGAGGATAGGACCAAGTACTGATCCCTGTGGAACACCAAATGATATTTTTTGGCACAGAGATAATGTTGTTAAGACGTATCGACTGTTTACGATTAGACAGATACTCGCTAAACCAGCTCGGATCAAAATTTAAGTTAGTACATTTACTTAAAAGAACTTCATGGTTTACACTGTCGAAGGCTTTTGATAAGTCCAATAATACAAGCAGAGATATTTTCTTCATATCTATATTATTATAGATACTATTCGTAACTTTGAGCAGTGCAGTTTCAGTCGAGAGTTTCGGTTTGAAACCATGTTGGTTGATAGATAATAGTATATTTGACTCTAAATATGACATAAGTTGGCATGCAACAATTTTTTCTAATATTTTAGAGAAAATGGGTAGCAGGGAAATGGGACGATAGTTTGTCACATCTCCTCTGTCCCCCTTTTTATGCAGAGGTATTACATGTGATATTTTTCAAGAGTCAGGAAACTTTTTAGTAACAATGGAAGTGTTCATAATAGTTAGAATATAGGATGCAATCATGGGTAGAGCATCATTGATGAACTGAAATGGTATACCATCTGAACCATAAGAGCCAGTTTCTTAGGCTCTTTATGGTAAGAATTAGGGTAGCACAATCGATAGGATTTATCTTGAAGTACTCTCTTGTGTTTGCATTGGAAGACTTGTCATCTAAGCAATTACTCATATTCGCTGAGTTGATGATTTCTTGAGTTTTTTCATATGTATTTTTGCCAACGTTAGCAAAATAGTTATTAAAGCTTTCCGCTTTGTCTTTCAACTCCGTAATATTTTCATAACTTTCTGAGGTACTCTTTTCATTTGGTATCATGCTTCTTATCACTTTCCATGTCGCTGCTGTATCATGTCTAGAGTCATTAAATTATTTTTTGTAAGTCTTTTTTACTTACATTGATGAGAGATCTGACACGTCTCTTTTCTGTTTTATAACGTTCTCGGAGAGTCATATCATATCTATTCATTTTTAGCTCTTTTTGTATTTGATTTCTGATTTGCATTGCCTCTTTGATGTAATTAGTTAGCCAGGGGGCTGAGGGGTGGGTTATTTTTCTTGTTACAATGGGTACACAACTATCTAAGCATTCAAGGAAGACATTTGTTAGAATCTCAACCTGCAAATGGACGTTATCTGTGTATTTAATTCTGTTAAGTACATCTGTGTTGTTGATTAATGTTTCACAAAAGATATCAGGGGAGTAATTTTTTAGACACCGGAATGTCTTGAAGAGAGGCTTCCTTTTTGGGCTTGTTTATGTTTAGCATAGCAATGTTCAGCTCGTGGTCTGCAATTGGGCAGGGAACTACGTCCCAATAGGGTATACTTTCCACTTTATTTGTTATTATCAGATCTATAAGAATCCTAGAATTAGGGGTTATGCGGGTCGGTTTTGTCACTATTTGTGTTAACTTCAGTGTTGATCACCTTTTTCATTTTGTTATCTGCTGAGAGCAAGTCATCATTAAAGTCACCAAGTATGTATATGGGTTTATGGCGCACACAGATATTTCTGAATGTTTCTAACAGATGATTGAATGAACTGGTAGGTGCTTTAGGGTGACAGTAAACACACCCTACAATGAAAGATGGAAGTTTCTGATACTGCAGTGATCCATAAATCTTCGAGCAGAGGAAGCACTTACACATAAAGTGTGGAGGATTTCCTATATCATTACCTTTCAATCTTATAACCCCCTAAATTAGGAAATCCTGACACAGCTTCAGTAGAGGCCTACAAGTGATCTCAAAATTAAATCCTCTACCTATAAAATATGATTAATATTATATGCATAGGCATACAGGTAAATATTATATAAAGGGGGTTTGTGAACTGCTAAGTGAATTATTTAATAAACTCTCCTAACCTTAAATTAAAAGTTCCTCATACAGAATAATATATTTCCAACATACATTCTACCTACGAGTGTTCTATTAAATGAGCTCACACGTAGTTATAAACATTGTTAGAAATGAGTTAAATCTGTACTCATCTATCCGGAAAACTCAAATTCCGTCAGCAATCACAGGACTCCAAATCAATGTCCTCTGATCCACGTATCTCTACATCGTTCTTCGACTTGAGTGTCTTGTAGCATCTCACGAAAGCAATTAGTTACACATTATCAAACTTATAAGCACCGTCAATAATCATGGTAAGCAAGAGTGTCTCGTAGCATCTCATGAGTACAACTAATTACTCATTATTAAACGTATATGTACCGTCAATAATCACGGTTGCAAATGTATTTCATAAATCTTAATTACGACTGCTTTCAAACATTAAAATCACGTCACAAATATGAGTGTTTCGTAGCATCTCACGAGATCAACTGCCCTTTTTTTAATCTCACCAAACACCCCTTGTTTGCAGGGGTCCCGGGTACTAGGGCTATGGTTTCCTCTATATAGGCAGGAAAAGGGAAAAGGAAACACTTACACAAAGATTCTACGTTCATACAGGTGAGGGAAAACCCGAGGGGGTGAAATATTTGTGGTTAAACTTTGGTGTATCAGATTTCCCTCTTTCTGCTAAGACTAGTCCAAAGAATGAATTAAACATTATGCATATGAATGCACGTGAATATTTGTTATCATTGAATAGGTATGCATACAATGTCGGTAAATCTACATACATGCACTTAAGCTACAATAAACAACACTATCATGCAAAACAACACTTACATTATCTACGTAGAAATAAACTCTCTTGAAATATATTCAAGACATAAAAGTTCTTTGTTCGTACAGGCGAGGGAAAACCCTAGGGGGTGACATATTTGTGGTTAAACTTTGGTGTATCAGATTTATTTCTCTCTGCTGAGACTAGTCCAAAGAATGAACAGCACATTATACATACGAATATACATGTATACTTAATATCAATGAGTAGGTATACATACTGAGTCTAAAAGTATTCATACATGCACTTACGCTACAGTAATCAAAACTATCATGCAAAACAACACTTACATAATGTACGAAGAAATAAACTGTCTTGAAATATATTCAAGACAGTGGTAATGGTTTCTACATTCCTCCATGGTTTTGACGGATTTGATAGTGGATCATCTTACCACCATCATTTGGGCATGGTTTCATTTAATGACCCTACATATGCCTCCCAACACAATTTTATTTTTTATGTATCCTTCAGACCATTTCAAGCTCCACCCTTGTTATGCATTCCATATACAAAGCACTTTTACCCCCCCCCTCACATGGAATATCGGTTTAATTTATAATTGTTTGGCCATTTTTCTCCATGTTACCGTCTTTTTTTTTTTATGCATTTAGTCCTCACTTTCGTTTAGCAAAAAATTAACACCTGAGTTTAGTTTGCAAATCTTCTCATGTTTTCTAAAGAATCTCATATGGTTATGATCTTTTAACTTTATAAAGCATTATGGAGTTGTGTGCAGTTTTGTGTCACTATTAATCCTCTTTATGGGAGTGGACAGACACATTGGATCTGGGGAATTAATGCTGGATGCCATTCCTAATGCCCTGCAGTATTCTTATTTTATAGATTCTCCACCCAAGGATGGGTGGAATGGGTCATGGAGGACCCATAGGGTGGGAGTCGGCTGGCACAGGCCCGAATCATCCACAGTAGTGCCCAGCCACAGCAGTAACCTCCAGGCAAACAGTTTGAACTCTCTTGCCTGGACGAGACGCAATCCATCGACCTCTCGAATGCGAGGCCAGCGCATTACCACCGTACTAGCCAAGAGGCTGCCCTGCAGTAGGCTTGACAGAAGGTCTGTCACTTCCTGAGTCAAGCGCTCCACCTACTATACTATCACAGTCCCCTATTCAGCACTATGGAGTGATGAGTAATATCCTCCAAGAACTTGACCTCTTATTTCCAATATATGAAATGTAAGAGGATATAAGAAATATTATACCCTTAACTTTTATCATTGATATTTGGCTATTTAGTTCATGATTTGTTTCTTAGGTAGTTCCCAAGTAAATGGCAAATCTGATAGAATACAAGGCTTTGCAGACTGAGGTTACTAAAGGTTTTACCCACCATTTTAATAGGAATTTTGGAGGGAAAATTTTACTTATAAAAATATTACTGTTTTCTGAGTATTTCATAACATCTTTATTATGTATATTCTTGTATTGATTGGGTGGGGGGGTAGTCTGCTGTTCGATAAGGATATTAAATTTGTTTCTCGCTTTTCTTCAATATAATGACTTTGTAATAGATTATTCAGTTTTATCAGAATTTAGTTCCGATAGATTATTCAGTTTTATTCAGAATTTAGTTCCATCTTTGAACTTTATATTTCTTTGTCTTGAAACCTCTTCATATCAAAGGACTTCATGAAGTTCTTGCACAAATTGAAGCCTCTGAAAAAGTTGTAGACCAGGCTTCTTTCAATAAAGTTATTTCAAATAGTCCTTATGCTTCTGCTGGATATTTTTTATAAAACAAAATGCCGACTCAAATCTCACACTATAATGGTCTAATCTATAAAAGCCTTATCCGTCCTTGCTTAGAATACTGAGCCCACATCTAGGGTGCTTCTTCTTATACTTATCTCCTTGACAGGGTTTAATCTAAGGCCGTCAGACTTGTTACCAACTCGGCTCCAACTTTGTCTCGATTTTTTCTCTGCTAAAAGGAATTATCTCTTTCTCTTCCCTATCAGTACTATTTCTATAACTGCTCTGACGAATAGGAGAGTTGCATACTTGCATACCTCCCCAGCTGGCGAGACCATGAAACACACCAAGCGGCCTCATCTCATGGGTACTGTGTGGAGCTTTGTAGTTGATGAATTGGTTGGTGCAGTGACTGCTTCTTTCCTTCCATTTTCACAGTCTGGAACATTTCCTCTTCCTGTTTTCCCTCACTCTTATGATCTTTCCTCCTTCTAAAATATGATCTATCATTATTTCCAGGCCTAAACCTGCCAAATTTCTAAGTTTTCATTTATTTAACTATTCTTCCTTCCTGTCCTTTTCTTATTTCTAACTTGTCTTCAAGCTACTGCTTTTTCTCCTTCAGATGTTTTCTTGGTGTCCCGGCCTGATGAGGAAAATATTCTTTGCCATTCCCGGTGTCAAAAAGAAAATAACAAAAGAAAAGTCTACATGATTTGGAAGACAATAATACATAGATTAATCTACATTTTGAAAGGCATAAAGAAAACCATAAGTTCTCGAAAGTTTTAACCTTCACCGGGCCTCATCAGGAATTCATGATGAGGCCCAGTGGAGGATGACAATATTGAGCACTTACCGTTTCCTTTATGCCTTATATAGAGAAGGTTAAATCTTCATATCTCATTGGTGATGGGTTTGAGGGCTTTGGGGATAAGGTGCTATCCTCCAGAACTGGAGCTAACGGGAAGGAACTTCTTAACTCCTTGTAATGTCTTAATTTGAAATGTTACCTCTTATGTGTAGCTAGCTGCTTCAGTACTTGAATACATTTGTGGTCACAATGCTGGTAACAATGGGATATGGTGGATATAGAAAAAATATTGTCTTAGCCTTCTTGGGCACTGTATGGCCTCTTTAGTATAAAGTTCAATGTAAAAACTTATGTGCTTAAATTAACACATTAAACTAAATATTCATTTTATTCATATATGCCACAGTAGTTCAGCATCACTAGTAAATATACTTTTCTCTACATTAGATGCAATGCAAATATGCCTTCACAGATATACACTGAAATATGTAGTTGTACACAAATCTGTATAGCATCAAAATCCTAGTTTACATTTTCGTCTAAAATAACAGTTTTATCTATGTAATTTTATTTGCCACAGGAAGGTGTGCAGAGACACAGCACTAACAGAGGCAAAGATTGATCAGCCACGGCATGAAAATATGGAAAAGGGCAGTGGAAGCTAGATTGATTAGCAATGTGAAAATTCATGAGCACCAATATGATTTTATGCAAGGATGGAGCATTATGGAAGTAATATTAGCATTGAATATCGATGACGAAGTAGCAATGTGTGTCAAAAGTCCCTCACTAATTTTATATTCCTTTTTCTTTTCATGTTAACGACCAGTTACATTCATCTTAAAGAAAGCTCATACTCAGTGGGAAAGATTTGTTTTGAGTTTACTTTTGAAGTGTGTGCCATTTTCTTCTGTTGCCATGCTGACTCTAGAGCAGAGATGTAAAATCACTGCAAGACCAGAGGTATTTCAATCTCCAGTCGAAGTACAGCAACGATTCTGGACACTCTACAAACAGAATTATGAAACAGATAGGCAGACCATTGTCGACACCCACTGGAAGTTTATGGAGACCAGATCTGTAATGAATAAACCCAAAACCCAAAGTGGGCTGAGTGAAAAGAATGTGAAAACTGTCTATGAGAAGTTTGTTCAGAATCAAGAAAAGTCCACTCAGCAAGCATCGTTCCAACAGTTTTGTGGTATGATCTCAAGCTGTATCCAGATCGCACTAATGGTTACTTCCACAGCTGCTTGTTGAGTGGACTTCCCTCGACTCTGAACAAATGTCTCATTGAGAGTTTTGACATTTTCCTCATTCCTACAACTTCAAGGTCTTCCTGATTAAGGTTTGTTATTTACCGATCCTGTCGCCATAAACTTCAAATGAGTGTCGACGATGGTTTTCCTATCTGGTGCATAATGCTGTCTGTAGATTGTCTGGTATTGTGACTGCACTCTAAAAACAGACTGAAAAACTTCCTGCCATTCATCAATATTACAGCTCTGCTCTAGTCAGCATGAAAGCAGGAAAAAACGTTGTACATTTTCAAAGTAATTTGAAAACAATTCTCAATTAGTGAATGAGAATTTAACATAAGATGAATATCATAGGTTGACTTCCTGCAAAAAAAAATTGAAAATCAAATAAGGGAGGAACTTTTGACAAACCATGTATATATTTATATATGAAATTATATGTAATATCCATCTTTCTTAATTTTCACCATATTTATTTAAGTCTCATTATAGTGAAGTGTCTGGAATTATTGTTCAAAGAGACCTCACACGTAATTATTTTTTACCGTTTCTTACGTTCAAAGTTGGCAGAGTCTAGGGCACGTATATTCAAGGAATGAGCCAACTTGTTTATATAGAGAGCTTCCAAAGTTTGCAGGTGCCAAGATTCTTTTCTTCAAGTAATTTTTTTTTCTTCTGTATTTTTCGTGTAATAGAGGCTAATGATTGCTGCTCATTTGATAAGGAGATGCGCCTTCTTACAAATGGCAGGTTAATCTTTTGGTTAGTTTAGTTGCCATCATTCCAATATATGAAGATTGAAGACTGCAGTCTTCATGGAGGGTAAACTGAATGGCTTTGTTGGAGGAGGTTTCCAGCTGACATAAGACCGGATGTTTCGTCTTTTTTATTTTGCAATCAATATATGTGGAATCTGACCTTTCTTTCAGGACCAACATTCTTTACTCCTTGTCTTATTATAACTTTTATAACGCATTCTATTTTGTAATTATTTTTTATACATATATATTTTAATATTTTATTTAATAGTAGTTTCAATGGATGGTATAGCTTTCTATTCTTGCTATACCACTGATGTAAATGTGTTTCTTTTTAGCATTTACTTCTTTATTAAAGTACCCATTATTGATAATAACTTGTGATGGTTTCTTTAATTCTGAATGCAAAATGCAGAATTAGGAGAAGTACAGTATATCAAGTTCTTACCAGTAATGGATACAAAAAAAAATATACTTACATCAGTGGAATAATAATATTAAATTACCAATACCATCTAGAGAAACTCCTTTGAAATAAATTATAAAATTATATATTTGAAGGCATAAAATAGTTAAAAAAAGAGAGTTATGAAAGATAAGGCGAGGAGAAAAGTGCTGATCCTGAACGAAAGGTTGAGTTTCACATATATTACAAAACAATAAAAAGGGCTCAAGAGCATTTAAGATACAGGCTTATGTCTTCTAGAAACCTCCTCCAACAAAGCTCTGTTGTTTACAAGCATACATGCCCCCCAGGAAGACAGGAAAACTGCTGTATTTTTCATATATTGGTATGACAATTTAATCAACCAGAAATTTAACCTGCCTTTTGCAAGAAGATGCACCTCATCTCCACATTATTAACAAATACAGTTTTCCATTACAAGGATAATATTAGAGGAATACAGACACTCTCCAACATATGGATGAGTTAGGTTCCAGAAGTCCGTTCGTAAGTAGAATTTTTCATAAGTTGTAAGGGAAAAAAGTATTGGACACTGTAGAGTACTTAGGCTATAGACACTTAACTACTACATGAAACATAAAGTATACAGAATTAATGAATTTTAATACAATAGTAATGTAATAGTACAGTACAGTAAAAAGGTTTTTGTTCATATCTGTAAATGGTCGTAACTCAACTGTTCTTAAGTAGGGGAGCTTCTATATACTAAAATTACCACATAAAGAAATCTCTGACATCAAAATTTTTTAAGCTTTCTATATAAAGAAGCTGGCTCCCTTCATAAATATGCTGGCACCGGGCTCTATTACTCTTCCTACTCTGAAAATAAAAAAAGATGCTTGAGGTCTCTCCAAAAGAATCTAGAGAATTTACAAGAATATGAAAAAAATAATTCTGGTTTATATAAGAAATATATAGTATTAAACAAATTTCTACAGTACTAGTTTTCAGATTTTTATTTCTTTGATGTTATAGATTTATGTAAAAATATTTGCTGAAAATCAACAATTTTAAGCTGCAGTTGCTGAATTCACAGACACTAAGAGCTAGAGCATCAAATACATCTTGATATAACCTAAACTATTATATTTTAGTAGGTTCAGTTTGAAACCTTCAAACTACTAAAGGTAAAGAAATATATATTAAAACGATCATACATTTTATCTCTACCTAATGAGACCATTGAATTACATAGCATTCAAATTCACAAATTAACAAAGATTTCCACATATAAATGCAATGGAATTTCATATTAAACTACTAAATATATCATCCTGTATTTCAGAGGCCAAACTTATATACCCAGAATTTACAAAAAAAAAAAATATAGAACAATGAATTAAATATATATGTGCATTCACTTACAGTAACATTACATGAGCTAAATTAATTACTGTATCATAACCCATATAACCAAATATGAATGACTTATGTATATGGATTACTGATACACATGCAGTAATACTGTGTTTATATTACATTACTAAACAGCATGATGGAACACAAATGAAATAATAATAAAAAACATAATTGTGGGGAAAACTTAAATTGCAGGACAGTTATGTTCCTAATTAGTTTTTCTAGTACAGCATTTAAACTATGTAAGTATTTCATAAAGTACCAGGGATTGTGACTGTCTGAGCAGCACAGTGTCGTCAGTGGAGAGATTAACTTCATAGAGTGGTGATGTATTTTATTTGTTTTATATATATATATATATATATATATATATATATATATATATATATATATATATATATATATATATATATATATATATATATATATATATATATATATATATATATATATATATATATATATATATAAGACTTTGAAAATCTTTATCAAACACTCTTCTAATAATGTTACCAGAAATTTTACATTGATACCAAAATGGAAAACAGCAGCTTACTCTTACAAGGTCTTCATAACTTTCATGTATTCTTAGAAATCTATGTGTCCCCATGTGTGCCATAAAAGGTAACTAAATAGGGTAGAGCAAGGGGACTAGGTACCCCTTTATAATGGGGATGATGGTTCTTGTATATAGATAAATAGATTAATGAATTACCAATAAAAGTAGCAAAGTCTATGTCTTCATAATTCAAATCTAACATTGTGAGACCAAAAGCATCACTTCCGGATACAACACACGACTTATATCTTACATAATAGTAATAAATTGAAAGACTTGACAAACGCATTTATTGCTAATATATTACACTAAAAAATTTGAGCAAATGAAGGTACAAACCTGATAGATGTTTGGCTCATTAATAATAGTTTACAGTGAAAAAGACTATAGAATGAAATGCAGAACTGATCTGTTATTAATAAGAATGTTGTTTGCCATTTTAAGTATCACAATTAATCCCCATTTGATTGGGGGTGGATACAGACAGGTTGGAGCCGGGGACCTGAGGCTGGATGCAGTTTCTGACGCAGGGCATGAACACTGGTTGTCATTTCTAGAGTCGAGCACTGTAACCACTGCACTACTGCAGTTCCTCTTGTATATTATAAGTAATGACCCAAATAGCCACGGGTATTAGGAAGGGTACTAACCTTAATCCCCAAATCAAATGGAACTAATTGTGACACATAAAACGGTGCATTACATTCATTTAAACAATTTTAAAGATTAACACAACTCATAGTTTAACACAGTGCATCACTAGCTTGCAAGAATTAGACACTACACTCGGTAATCAATAGAAAAAAAAAAGCATGACATGCAATATATATTCCGTATCTTTTATGCATTCTAAATGAACTAATAATGAAAATGTCTAAACAAATACCTACAAATCAAATTATATGCAATAGCAAACCATCGTATCTTGTTGATAAATGGTCCTTTCTTCACCCAGTCTGGTTCAAGATTGTTATTTATTCATATTTCCTTTCTGGGGTTATTTATGGGTCTCGGCATGCATGTTGTGTGCATGGTGGTGCAAAATTCGATTAAAAAAAATTGCAGTCATCTGGCACGTGATAGAGCATAGAACCAATTCAATAATCCTGATATAGTGCTCGCTAAATCTGCATGGTGGAGCAGAATTAGTTTAAAAAAATAGAAATTGTAGAGTCATCCGGCAAGTGCAAGGATATGAAATTATATAATAATTCTAACATAGTGCATGCTATACCTCCATAGTGAAGAAGAATCTGTGTTTAAATATAAAGGGATTGTAATCACCTGACATGTGAAAGGATATGAAATCAGTTTAAAAATCCTAACATGGTACATACAAAATATTCATGGTAGCTAGGAAGTGATAATTAAAACAAAGATTGTAAAGACATCTGGAATGTGATGGGACTTGAAACCAATTCAATAATCCTTTGTTACTATCCTATAGTATGCTTCAATCTTCATTGTAAACAATGATTTAAAAATAATAAACACCAGTAAGCATCCCTTTAAACAGCTATTGCCAATGTTTAGTAGCATTCTATATACTGGGAACAGTTTTCAATCCTGCAAAAGTTAAACATCACTAATCAAGTGCTGCCTGTCAATGTTTAGTGGCATGTTATATGTTGGACACTGGTATCCAATCCCTCCCGTCTATTTTAAATACTAAGTGCATACTATTTAGGAACTACCTGGCCTCCAATTTTGACTTCATGAATGGAGGTTACTTTACCTAACCTCAGAGAAGGCATAATTGTTTGAGTGAGCGTTCTCAACTTATTATTCAGCAGGGGAGAAAAATATAAAAAAAAAATTACTCTACGACATACAAACATTCGTTGATATTTTTGACATATGAAAGTCCTTCTCAATAAGATAATAAAGACTCCTATACATATATCTTTCTTATAAATTCATAATTTACAGTAGAATTAGTATTAACAATACAAAAAACTTCACATGAAAGCAATAAGTCTTACATCAAAAACAAGGAAGTACAGTACCCTAAAAAATTAAAGTGCCCCCTTTATACTAAGACTAAATACATCAAGGATGTTTCAAGCATAAATAATATTATTCCATCCCCAATATATAATCTCATTCTGAACACTTGCCAGGTTAGGAAAGATATGTGCCTGCATGTTTTGTTAAAAAATGCCATGTTGCCTGCAAGATATTTCCCTTTTCTTATGATTCATAATTATTTTGCTATAATGCAGACAAAAATTAGCGGAATGGCAACAACTTTAACAAAAAGGACTTGAGCCTAGATGTACACAGGTAATTAACTTTTGGGAATCACATCCATAATAGCCATGGTGTCTACTAGTATACATGCCATCATGAAAATTGACAACTCTTGCCCAAAGAGGTGGGAACAGGTAAGTTATAATGAACTGTACTATGTGGCTTCTTTGCAACATTTTAGGCACACTGCTAACTCCTGTAGAATATATATTAAAAGCAAAAAAGCTTTGCAATGGCTCAGGGGCTACTTCGTTTCTCCTGTTAGGGATTTAGCCACACTACCAACTTCCACAGATTATATATTGATGGTAAAACAGCTTTGGAATTGCTCAGGGGTTATTTACACATGAGCTGGAAAAAAAAAAAAAAAAATGATGCTAGTCTCAAGAGCAATATCAGAAGTGCATAAATGTGTGCCACCAAGTCAATAGTGACATTGAACCTTGTGGCAGAATGCTGAAATCCAATCGCCTATGAAATAGTATTATGATAACCTTACATATGAAGTGTCATCACAAATAAATGAAAATAACATTGTAATAACCTTACAAATGAGGCTTCTTGAAAAATAAATTAATATAAAATCAAGTCTCTAAAATGAAGATGCAGACAGGGAATACCTCATTTCTCTCAAAATTGTCCTCATATAATGGAGACTTGACTTATTTTGGTACCCTTTTTTTTATAAAATGAGAAACTTGTTCTCTAATATCATATATAACATTACCAACAGTAAATGATGTATTTCAAATAAACACACACGTCAAATTGGACATCTTCAAACAAATATATACCAGACTGCTCATACTCTCATGATTCTCAAGTTTTTTAGGAAATGATTTTAATTATGTCTCACAGATAATAAAAACATCACTAAGCAATTATAGTACCATATACCATGCATGCTTACACATGTATCAGTTTCAAAAAAAGCACGTGAATATTGTAAATATGATTATTTTGACTAAGAAGGGAAAGCAGGAAACAACAGATACCTTAACATTTACGAGTAAATTTATCAACTCACCTTCAGAGGTGAAAATGAGTAAATAAATATACTAGTAAATGCTAAGGCTGACGCCCGCCAGAGCAGAGCGATGCCTCTGATAGGAGGGCTGAAACTGCAAAATTTAACTTTAACTTTAAGGTGCTCTGGTGTTTCAAGAATTCTCTTCATAATAAAAACAATTGTTTACATATATATCACTGGTCTATATCTTTTTAAATTCATGAAAATAAAAATATAACACTGATTAAAAATATATGCGAATCTACCTTACTGTCTCTAGTATAAGCTACCTACAAACAGGAGTGGGAAAACAATTGATAATAATGATAGTGCTTGCAACAATAAGAATTTTACTAAAATAAATACTTAATGCTAGACAATGAAAATATACCAATTACCCTAATGCATAACTTTCTTATTGATCCAGTTTACATAATGATTAATTACATGGTGCAGCAAACAAAAACCTTTTTTTTTACTTGTTCTTCATACTTTTACTTCTTTATAGCTTTTTTTTTTATGAAATGCAGTAAATTGATATCATATATATATATATATATATATATATATATATATATATATATATATATATATATATATATATATATATATATATATATATATATATATATATATATATATATATATATATATATATATATATATATATATATATATATATATATATATATATATATATATATATATATATATATATATATATATATATATATATATATATATATATATATATATATATATATATATATATATATATAATATATATAATATATATATATATATATATATATATATATATATATATATATATATATATATATATATATATATATATATATATATATATATATATATATATATATTGATTAATTTTGTTCCTTAAAAGAGAAACCTAAAAGAGGACTATGTTTTTGCCGCATCATGTATATGTGATGAATACTGAACCTCCAGTCTAGTTCCTGACTAAGACTGGAACATTAAGGAATATATCTTAATCTTTTATTGCAATATCACTGTTATCAAAAGACGTGTTCTTCCTCTTTGAAACCTACGTATAAGGAACTTATAATGGCACAGGCTGAATACACAGAAAGAAAAATATAATAGTTTCAATTTCCAAAGATGCAAATGCACATATCCATATAATAATAGTAGCAATCACTTACTTTTTAGCAAAAATTCATTTATATCATAAATACTGCAGTCAGAAACTGATTCAGCATGTAAATAGTTAGCAATGAAGGCCATAATCATAGAATATTTTTTTTCTTAGCTTCCTGTTAACATGGGTTTTCGTTCCAGAGTTGAGGCACTGCCTTCCAGTTCTTTAGCAAATTCCTTCAGGAATTCTCCATACACAATGGGTTCCATGTTTCGTCCTAAATGATAGATAAGGAACCAGTCACCCAAATTGCACTTCCTGGATACCAATTCCAAGTTGGATTTCCCTGCCCATCGTCCACGATACTGAAACAAAAGTATATGTTAAAAAAGAAAACCTCGAAGGAACCAATCAATCAAGTTCTACTTCCTATATACCAATTCCAAATTTTATTTTCATGCCCACTGTCCACATGAAACATGAGTAAATGTTAAGTAAGAGTATACTTCAAATAACTTATAGAAACCAATTCAAGCTACAGATACATCTTCCACATTTATTTCTTTTTCCTAACATGATTCCATATACTGCTGAAGCTAAGGGCAGTTGCAAGCTTTTGCCATAACCTGACAGTACTCAATTCTTCTACGAGCTGTTCTGAGACAAGATATATTAACACTATAATGCTGTCACCAACATGTACAAAGATTTCTCATGACACCTGCAAAGGCAATTAATACCATGTCAGCAACACCTTATACTTTTGCTACAATTTTTAAGGACACCCACAAAGGCAGTAAATACACTGCTGGTGCCATCTTTTACTTTAACCAGGAATTACCAGGATACTCACAAAGGCAATAAATAGTGTCAACTCCATCCTATACTTTTACTAGAATTCCATGGATACCCGCAAAGGCAATAAATGCACTGCCAACACCACTGGGCACATTTACTGGACTTTTCCAAGGAATACACAAAGCAATTAATAGTTTCAGTCCAGCATATTCTAGGACACTCGCAAAAGCAATCAATATAGTACCTGCACTATACTGTGAACTGTGCCTGCACTATATATGTGAATTGTGGAATTAGGGGCTAAGGGAACAGGATGCGCAAGACAAGAAAAGACAGCAAAAGCTAACGAGACACAGGAAACCCATAAAAAAAACAGGTTAAAGATGAAGAAAAAGAAGAATGTTTTTTGCTTGATAGATACTGTAGACACAGCATGCTAATGAATATAACAATGTGGAATTGTATACGGAAAGTGGCCAGCCCCTACGAATTTATATGGATTACTTTTTTCAAATGTGAAGGGGACCACTGCAACGCGGTGATTAAAATACCCAACTTGAGAGGCAACAAACCTGTGATCGAAACCACCATGGGACATTCGGAAGGACATTTTGTGACAGAGTGTTTCGCTCAAAGTCAACAGAGGCTGTTAGATGCTTTATCAAATAAATTAGTAACATAACTGTTATTTTCTAACTAAAAAAAATAATTCCCTTTAACATAACTGTTATTTTCTAACTAAAAAAATAATTCCCACTTCTTGACTTTCGCAGATTATGATTATTTGCAATTTGTATTTTAGCTTATAGCTAATTGTAAATATAGCTTATTCACTCTTCTTGTACGTGTAGAAGTATAGCCCCGATATAGAGGCTGCTCCTATTTTTCTGTCTGCTACGAGCCAAGAAAATTATGAGAGAGAAAAAAGAACCAGTAACCTAACTTTTCATTATTATTCTCGTTTTATTTTATTTGCTTCCACTTGTTGCACCTAAAAATACTGTCTCTCCCTTGCATCTCTGCTATAATTGCCTGCCAGGGACCACCACTAAAATAGTCCTTAAAATGATATCAGAGCCAATTACTGCTCTAGAAATGTATCCTACAGATGAACTCACCAGGAGGAACAAGGAGACGCTCTCTTTTGGCGCCGAGACTGCCCAGAGGCAACATCTCGCCTGGGTAGTCTAAGTTTATTTCAAATCTTAATTACGTGGCATCTTCACAGGAATTCATCTAGCACAACAAGGTGAGGGATAGTGTATGGTAAAGCTCGTGGGTCAAGCAAATTGGTTTATTTTCGAGAATTAGTTACATTCGTTACTGGATAAATCTTATGGATTTTTATTCTCTGATTCCATTCCCATACACACGAAATTTTGTAGATTACCAAACTGGAATCTCACATGCCAAAGTTAATTCCTTAACCTGTAAATTACAGCTGATATACATTGCTGAGAAGTTTCTTTTCACTGAATGTGATAAACGAAAATCTCATCCTCTGAAGACTGGTTATGAGCCCGTAAAGATCTATCTCTTTTCCTAATAAATTCTAATTTCATTTCACCCCTTTCTATCATCGTAAATAAAGTGTTTTACGTCAAAAACTCGTCAATAAAGCTATTTGCCAAAAAACAAAATTGCAAATATTTAAAAGGTAATTTTTCCCAGTTGGCCTTGCAAATATTTCTTGTTAACCACAATTTAATGAATGCATACCGTATTTATCTTGCTAATTCTTCATATGTTGGGGATAAAGTGTTTTGAGTTATAAGTTGCAAATACCTCAAAAGGTGGTTTTGCACCCTTTTTTTTCATTGCAAAGTTCTTGATAACTAAAAGTGAATGAATACTGTATTTATCTCGTAGATTCTTCCTTTATCCTAAATAGAGTGTTACCATATTAATTGTTAATCAGTAATAAGCACTGCAACTTTTGTGGTTGCCCACAATTTAAGGAATACATACAGTACTGTATTTGTCTTGCTTATTCTTCATTTATTGTGAATATATTGTTTTCTTAAAACCAGTAAAGAATTAATGGTTTTGTATGCTATTATGGTAGCATAAATATTTCTGGTTAGCTGTGAATAACCAATATATATTCATCCAGTAGAATGACATTGGAAACTCATTATATGTGTGCTCATGCTTTCAGTTTCCCATTATAAACAGTGTGTCATTTCTGTTTCTGAAAATGCAGTGTCCTGTATTCTACTCTGCCTGTGTGACAGAGGTAATCATCGAGCTGAGGCCAAAGTCTTGGCATACGTCCGTGGTGCCGGGAAACGAAATCATATTCACCACCTCCGGGATTCGAGGCAGCATTTCATAAAATTTAATTTGAGAAATTTAATTCAATTCTTTTAATGTCATTGCATTTCCAAAATTAAAAGAAAGTTGAATTCTGAGTTTCATTTAACCGACTAATGGTAACAGAGCTGGGGTGTTCAAGTACAAACATCTGTCCTGTCTGTTTGTGAGCTCTTAACCGAGCTCGGTACTTTGAGTCCCCTTAGTAAAACAGAATCTTAAAAAACACTCTAGCATCCTAAACCCCCACACATTTAGCATTAATTCCCCCAATCAATCTGTCTTTGTGTCCACCCCCATAATGAGGATTAACAGAGACAAACAGCAAAAAAAAAAAATCTTATTGCAAATACGAAAATGTTTACAATAGACTTAACCTAAATTCTTCAATGCATCTGTTGTTTGATGGTTACTGCAGACTTAGCAGGTGGGAGTGAAAAGCAAGGATGGTTAGCCCCAGTCAGTTTACCTCGTTTTATCTCATATTATGTGTTAATATTAGTCCACATCATTGGGCTGGAAAAAGATTGGATCTGGGGAATTAAGAGTGAATGCTCTTCCTAATGCCCTGTGGTGGGCTCGATCATGGATTCACCACCCCAAAAATAGAGCATTCTAACTACAGAAGCTCCCCTACTTACGAACAACCAAGTTACAAACATTCACAAATACAAACAACAACCTACCCATTATATACCCAAGTATTAATGCATGTATTACTGGACATTACTGCATTATTACATTATTAGTACTATAATAAAATTCATCAATATTGTATACTTTATGTTGTAGTAGTTAAGTATCTTTAGCCTAAGTACTGTATAGTACTATTTTTTTACCTAAACAACACTTACGAACAATTCTACATACAAACAGACTTCTGGAACCTAACTCGTTCGTTGGGGAGTGTCTGTACAACACTACCAATTCTCCAGCCCCAGCCAATTAATACAGGGTAATTATTGAAAATGTTAAAACAACTGCCCACTGACAGAACCAGTATCCTCCAAAGTCTTGATACGGAACAGAAGTGTATATATATGTATTATTTGATGAGTGTTTATCATCACTCCATTCCTAACTCAAAGAGATTTTACCATTGTCTTCTGATGGGATGCATACACAAATTAATATATAGTTTCTGATCTTAAGCTTCATGGAAAAGTACTATTCACATTCTAACAAAAATCTATTGGACAAGCTTAATGATTATATATTTAAAACCATAATGGACTATGAAACTAATATCCAAAACACACTCCGGTTCTCTGCATATGACAGCTGCTAAATTATGAAAAAACTTGGACAGGGAATAATTGATATAAAGCGAGCCAGCCCCTACGAATTTATATGGATTACTTTTTTCAAATGTGAAGGGGACCACTGCAATGCGGTGATTAAAATACCCAACTTGAGAGGCAACAGACCTGTGATCGAAACCACCATGGGACATTCGGAAGGGCATTTAGCATTAATTCCCCCAATCAATTTATCTTTGTGTCCACCCCATAATGAGGATTAACAGAGACAAACAGCAAAAAATAAAAAACCTTATTGCAAATACGAAAATGTTTACAATAGCCTTAACCTAAATTCTTCAATGCATCTGTTGTTTGATGATTACTGCAGACTTAGTAGGTGGGAGTGAAAAGCAAGGATGGTTAGCTCCAGTCAGTTTACCTCATTTTATCTCATATTATGTGTTACTATTAGTCCACATCATTGGGCTTGAAAACATATCGGCCTACGAACACAATTTATGTGCAAATTCTGCATTGAAATCCGAACAACCCTCGAGGTACAAACATGTATACACGCACATCCGTCCAGGCGACCATGTTCGAGGTCATCCAGGCGACCACCTGATTGCTCTCAGTTCTGCATTGGTGCCCGCGCTGTGTACCGGTAGTTTGTTCGTTGTTCTCCCATTGCAATTTTCATTGTTTTGCCTATTACTTCAAGCCAGCCCTCATTATGGCTCCTAAGAAAGCTATGTGCAAATTTTGCATTGAAATCCGAACAACCCTTGAGGTACAAACATGTATACACGCACATCCGTCCAGGCGACCATGTTCGGGGTCATCCAGGCAACCACCTGATTGCTCTCAGTTCTGCATTGGTGCCTGCGCTGTGTACCGGTAGTTTGTTCGTTGTTCTCCCATTGCAATTTTCATTGTTTTGCCTATTACTTCAAGCCAGTCCTCATTATGGCTCCTAAGAAAGTTATATGCAAATTTTGCATTGAAATCCGAACAACCCTCGAGGTACAAACATGTATACACGCACATCCATCCAGGCGACCATGTTCGGGGTCATCCAGACGACCACCTGATTGCTCTCAGTTTTGCATTGGTGCCCGCGCTGCTTACCGGTAGTTTGTTCGTTGTTCTCCCGTTGCAATTTTCATTGTTTTGCCTATTACTTCAAGCCAGCCCTCATTATGGCTCCTAAGAAAGATACGTGCATTAGTGATAGTGACGATAAAAAGCCTAAACATATAACAGTGGAAATGAAGAAAGAAATAATTGCTTAACATGAAAAGTGTTCGTGTTTTTTTATATCGCCACGCAGTATAACATGGCGAAATCGACCATGTGTACTATTTTGAAAAATAAAGAGGTCTTAAAGGTGGTTAACATGGCTAAAGGAGAGACTATATTAGCAAAGAATACGTTGAAGAGTTATTGTTGGTTTGGATAAATGTAAAACACCTGGCTGGAGATAGCATTAGTGAGGCTATAATATGCGCTAAGGCCGTACATATACACCATGATTTAGTACCGAACACTCAGAGTTCTAGTGGTGCTAAAATTGACAAATTAAAAGGAAGCAGAATCTGATTTGAAAATTTCGTCCAAAAACTGGGATTTATAGTGTTAGGCATGGAGAGGTGGCTAGTTCTGACCAAAAGGCAGCAGATTCTTACAAGCTAGAATTCACCAAAATTATTGAAAGTAAAAGTTAAGTTTTGCAGCAACTTTTTAACTGTGATGAAACCAGACTGTTTTGGAAGAAAATGCCCAAAAGGACCTATATAACCCATGAGGAGACGGCAATATCTGGCCACAAACCAATGAAGGTCAGGCTTACACTTTTACTGGGTGCTAAAATTGACAAATTAAAAGGAAGCAGAGTCTGGTTTGAAAAATTTCGTCCAAAAACTGGGAATTATAGTGTTATGGAGAGGCGGCTAGTTCTGACCAAAAGGCAGCAGATTCTTATAAGCTAGAATTCACCAAAATTATTGAAAGTGAAGGTTACGTTTTGCAGCAAGTTTTTAACTGTGATGAAACCAGACTGTTTTGGAAGAAAATGCCCAAAAGGACCTATATAACCCATAAGGGTTACCAGAAGATTTAAATACAATAACTGGCACAACTTTATTTAAAAAGAAACTCAAACAGCATTTATTTACTAGGCAAAATCAAGCAGCTGTTGATTAATAATTAATACAGTATTGGTGCATCATTATGTCCAGGTTTAGGTCAGGCTACTATTTTATTTTATTACAAGATAAGTATGAGATTGCTATATTGGAGCTTTTGTTAACTATTACCGTCATACTTTAAATTATGTGAAATGTATATTAAACTGCCTGCCAAGGAGCTCTTGCTCAGCAGGCTAGTGCCTCTGAATATAATGTACATATTTATTCATGTATGTATACTGAATATTTGGCAATAAAATCTATGACTATGACTATGAGGAGAAGGCAATATCTGGCCACAAACCAATGAAGGACAGGTTTACACTTTTACTGGGTGCTAATGCTAGTGGTAACTTGTTGAAGGTTAAACTTTGGTCATGTGGAGGTCGAATACAAATGCTTGGGTAACACAGATTTTTTATTCATAGAGTGGTTAACTTAAAGTTTTTACGTCAACTGTCAAGAAATATCTTGAAAAAAATGGTTTGCTCCATGAGTGTCTTCTCATAATGGACCATGCTCCTGCCCATCCTCCAGGTTTGAAAGAAGACCTTACTATAGAATACGACTCCATATAATTCAAATTTCTGCCTCCCAACCCATGGACCAGAAAGCAATTTCCAATTATAAGAAGCTCTATACAAGGGTCTTTTTGCCAGGTGTTTCCAGGTCACCACTGACACGGATCTGACTCTTCGTGAATTCTGGAAAGACCACTTTAATATCCTCCACTGCATTGACAAGGAATGGGAAGAGGTCTCATACCGCAAGTTGAACTCTGCCTGGAGGAAACTTTGGCCAGGCTGTGTGGCTGATAGAGACTTCGAGGGTTTCATGCAGGAGCTGGCTATTAAAATTGTGAACGAAATTGTGGCCGTGGGCAAAAGTTTGGGCTTGGAGGTCAGTGAGGAGAATATGGAGGAGCTGATGGAGGATCACAAACAAGAACTTACCACCGAAGAACTAATAGAGTTGCAACGTGAACAGGTGAAGACTCTCTAAGAGAAGCAGTCAGTGGAGGATGGGGACGAGAGGATAAGAGTTTCAGGGGAAAAATTCAAAGAAATTTTTAGTAAGTGGAGTGATGTGCAGCCTTTTATTGAGACTCATCATCCGGACAAAACTGTGAGCAACAGAGCAGTGAACATTTTAAATGACAATGTGATGTCTCACTTTAGAAAAATATATCAGCAAAGAAAAAGAGACAAATTTCTCAGGATAGTTTTCATGTGATAATACCAGTCAGAGAACCACTTCCAAAAGAGAACGTAGAGAGAAAACACCAGAAATACAGCCTGTACCTGAACTGTTTACCTGACTTTTTATGGAGTGGGACTCTCCTCCTCCTCCTCCTCCTCCTCCTCCTCCTCCTCCTCCTCCTCCTCCTCCTCCTCCTCCTCCTCCTCCTCCTCCTCCTCCTCCTCCTCCTCCTCCTCCTCCTCCTCCTCCTCCTCCTCCTCCTCCTCCTCCTCCTCCTCCTCCTCCTCCTCCTCCTCCTCCTCCTCCTCCTCCTCCTCCTCCTCCTCCTCCTCCTCCTCCTCCTCCTCCTCCTCCTCCTCCACGTGTGCCAGTAACAATCAACCACAAAGGTAAATACAGTAATGTACCATGCTTTATTTTAATAGAGAAGAATTTCTTTCTATTATTGATGTCATTTTCAAATTACAAGTGTATTTATACATGTTCATACCAATAAAAAAAATTAAAAAGCATATTTCTGGCGATGGGAAAAGGATTAATTGAATTTACATTAATTTCAATGGGAAAAATTGTTTTGAGTCAGGAAATTTTTGCCTTTAATGAACAGGGTTTAGGAACGGATAAAGTTTGTGATTAAAGGCATTACTTTATATGCATGTTGTGTGGCTTACACTCAGTTGGCTTAGCATGCAAACCTATTATAATGTAATTTATTGTAGTGAAAAATCTTCTCTTACAAGTTTTTTTTACCCCTTTTAAGAGTATTTTCCAACACGCAAAATTTTAATGTCAGTTTTGTCAAACCATGAATTTTGTCTGTGCGGGTGTGTGTTAGTGTGTACCTAATTGTGCTGATCTCATTATGCCTACGGAAAGAGACCTAGGCTCGTACCTCCCCATACCCTGATAGGTTCAATTTTCATACTCAATGATACTTATCATATCTGTTATTAAAATTATGAAAGCAGTTAGCATTAACTACTTGCTCATTTTGCGACTTCAAATAATCAAATATTCTTACACTAAAAAAGTACTTTCTTATATCCTGGAAAGAGGTTTTCCTATGAAACTTCAAACTATGACCTCTAGTTCTGGAGACACCCATATCAATAATAACAATAATAATAATATGGATTAAACTGACGTAATCTTCTCTCATGTACATAATTTGAAGAGGAAGAGAGGGGGAAGGGCTTTCAGTCTTTCCTTTTCGTTTCCTTTTCAATTTCTATTCCATTAGATGGTGCTATATTTTTGTGTATGCATGTATGTGTGGGTGTACATGTGTATGTATATGCAATTGTTTACATGTACATGTATTTTTAATTTTGTTTTCTTCTCCCTTTTTTTATAATTTTACTCTCACCTGTTTGTATGAATGCGCATGTGTTTATATTTATATACATGTGTGCATATGTGTGCACGTGTATAAGTGCACACGAATGCAGGTGGGAATACATATGCAAATGGGGAAGATATATGTGTATGTACATGTGTGTACGTGTGTACATACATGCACATGCATGTGTGCGCACGCATGGATATGCGTGTCCTAGTCCCTTCACTCTGCCCCATTTAGCCTACTTATACGACATGCAGGGGAACACGGAGGAAGTATTCTGGCCACCCTTTTTTAGGGGGTTCATATATGTATCTAATGTGTGTGTAATGTATACATGTATGTATATGCATGTATATGTGCATGTATATATGTATATGTATGAGTAAGTGTATTAAGAATTACTACTTTTGATTCGTAACTCCATATATATACAAGACCTATAGTAATGAAGATGGTGGTGATGATGATGATAATAATAATAAAATTAATAATAATAAAACTAATAATAATAATAATAATAATAATAATAATAATAATAATAATAATAATAATAATAATAATAATAATAATAATAATAATAATGGATCAAGCTGACGTAATCCTCTCACATGTACATAATTTGAAGAGAGGAGAGTGGGAGGGACTTTCAGTCTTTCCTTTTCTTTTCCTTTAAAATTTCTCTTCAATAAGATGTTGCTGTGTTTGTGTGTATGCATGTATGTGAGGGTGTATATGTGTATGTATATGCAATTGTTTACATGCATATGTATTTTTTCTTTTTTTTTTCCTTCCTTCTCCCAATTTTATAATTTTACTCTCACCTTCGTCATCTCAGGGCCTGGTACTGCCATGTCTCTGAGCTCTCAATGCTCAGAATGTTTATTTAGCCTGTCCTTTTCCTTTGTTGTGTCACCCTTAGATGGCAATGATGTATATGAGTATGTATGTATGCATGCATATCAGTGGAAAGGATTAATAACTCATGTTGCTGATATGAATACCACAAACTCTCACTCTCTCTCTCCTAGATATGCATGATTATGAAGCCCCAGTGGCATTTATATTGCTCGTCTAATTAGTTATTTACATATGAGTACAGAGATTCTTCGCTACATCGCGGTTCACCTTTTGCAAATTCAATACATCACGGGGTTTTTTTGGCGAGCTTTTTTTTTCTGGGTATATGTGAGAATGTTAAAATATCAAAAAATGTAAATTTTCAGTATTTTCATTATTTTGTTGAAAAAAAATATTTTCATTATTTTGTTGAAAAAAAAAATTTTCATTATTCTATTGATAAAAAATATTTGTTTCCCAGCCTGAGAATAAAAAAACAGTAAGAAATAGTAAAAAAAAAAAAAAAAAATTTAAACATGTAACTCTGCACCATAGAAAGTACGATACTGGTATCGGCGTTTCGGAAAACACAAAGGGTCGCACCTACGTGAGCTAGCACATTAAAATTTCCAGTAATTTCATTATTTTATTGATAAAAAAAATTTATTCCCTAGCCTATGAATAATTAAACAGTATAAAATACTAGAAAACATAAATTTAAACATGTAACTCACAGTATTGCACCAAGTAAAATGCAATACCCGTATCAGTGTTTCGGAAAACGAAAAGGGTCGCACCTACGTGAGCTAGTACATATTCAAATTTCCAGTATTTTCATTATTTTATTGATAAAAATATTTCTTCCTAGCCTAAGAATAATAAAACAGTAAAAATAGTAAAAAACAAAAATTTAAACATATAACTCAAAGTACTGCACCATGTGAAATACTGTATGATAGCGTACACTGTATTGGCATCTTGAAAAACACAAAGACTCGCACCTGCGTGAAATAGTTCATGGGATGCTATTGGCTGAAAGGGTGGGAGACAATGAATCACAGAGTTGTTTTTCTGTATGTTCTGTATCATGGGGTCTGATTGGCTTTTTGATTGAAGCTTGGTTCTCCCACCATCTTCCATTGTCTCGCCACACCCGTCCAGTCTAACTCACATGTGCGCCGTTCGCGTTATGCTTCTTAATACGTTGTGCTTGTGATTTTTTTAACTCACTTTTTTCAACCTCTGCAATGCCTCCCAAGGATCCTTCATCTTCTAAGGCTTCTGGTAGTAAGCCTAAATGGCAAAGGATGATGTTGACCATAGCAGATAAGGTAAAAGTGTTATATATGCTGAAGGAAGGAAGTAGGTTTGTGGATGTCGGCCACCAGTTTGGCCTCAACAAATTTACTGTTCGATACATCAAAAGTGACGAGACAAATGCCAGGAAAACAGCGACTATTTCATTTAGTAAATCAGCAAAGAGGGTCGTAACACCCCGCAATAAGATAATAGTGTGGATCTGCTTTGGCCTTGTGGATTGCTGATTGCAGGAATGAGAACATCAGCGTAGACAGCAATTTCAAACAAACAAAGGCGAAGAAGCTGTATGATACATTACCTGCAAATGAATACGACGACGACAGTGGCGACCGTGGAGAGGAGGAGAGAGAAGAAGATATCAACGACCCACAACCAAGACCCTCCAGCAATTCTCCACCAAGGAAACAATCGTTCGTGGCAAGCAAGGGATGGTTCGCCAAATTTCAAAAACGCTATGGCCTGAAGAGCATTTCGGTTTATGATGAAGCTGCCTCTACAGATATTGCTGCAGCTGAAGATTATGTGAACAACGACTTTAAGAAAATTATCGCTGAAGGGGAACATGCTCCTGAGCAAGTGTTTAACATGGATGAGACTGGGTTATTTTGGAAGAGAATGCCGTCTCGCACTTTTCTTTTCAAGGAAGAAGCTAAAGCCCTGGGATTTAAAGCACACAAAGATCGCGTTACCTTCATCATGCGCAGGAATGCTGCAGGCTTCATGTTAAAGCCCGGGCTTATCTACAAGTCTAAGAACCCTAGGGCTTTGAAGAATAAGAATAAGAATCTGCTGCCAGTGTATTGGATGCATATCCCTAAGGCCTGGATCATGAAAAGCCTCACATCTGATTGGCTTTACTTTACCAATGCTTTATCCCTCAGGTCAAAATTTATCTTGCAGAAAAAGGCCTTGAATTTAAAGTCTTTCTTTTGATGGATAATGCTGGTGGCCACGCAACTGATCTCCAATATGACGGTGTTCAAGTAGAGTTCCCGCCACCGAATATGACATGACTGATTCAGCCTATGGATCAAGGCATTATTCGTGCATTCAAGGCCCTCTACACATGAAATGCCATGGCGAACTTGGTTGAATCCATGGATTTGGACAAAGAATTCTCACTGAAGACTTCTTGGAGTAACTACATGATTGCTACATGCCTTCAAAATATTCAGAATGCAATCAAAGAGATGAATCCAGCCACAATCAATGCCAGCTGGAAGAAATTGCGGCCCGAAGTCAACTACAACTACAAGGGATTCGCTCCTGACGAAATCCATAACTCGGCAGTTGCGAAAGCTGTGAAGTTGGGTGCATTTCTAGGAGGAGGAGGCTTTGAAGATATGACTCACAAAGACGTGAATGAACTGATCGACTACCACTCGCAGCGTTTGACTGATGAAGACTTGGAGGATGTGACAAAATCAGTGAGCTAAGAAGAGGAAGAACAACAACCAGAGGAAACACACGAAGAAATCAAAGAACCTGGCCTTACATGTATGAACATGGCAGCCATGTATGAACATGTGAAAGCAGTACAACAACTCTCGCAAGAACATGACAATAATATGGTTCGTTCGGTGACCTTCTGCAATCTTCTCGATGATGCCATGATTCCTTACAAGACCACCTTCGCACAAAAGAAAAAACAGTGACAGCAACTCCCCATTACCATGTTCTTCTCCCAAAAAGAAGCCGTAAAGCTGTCATTGGCTGCGGAATAATTTCCTCTGAAGTCTATACACGTCATCATCTCCTCATTCACAGTAAGTTTACTTATCACGTTCATATAAATTTACACTTGCATGCTGTTATTTATAACATACAGGGTGGTTATTTAACAGTGCAGGGAGGGTTTATGAAGTAAATGTAAAAATAAAAGTAAAATAGCTATGTATATGAGTATGTCACGTCATCATCACCTCCTTCACGGTAAGTTTACCTATCACTTTCATATAAATTTACGCTTGCACGCAGTTATTAATACAGTAAAATGAGGTGTTTTAACAGTGCAGAGAGGGTTTATACAGTAAATGTATAAATAAATATAAAATACCTATGTATAAAGGATGATCCTGCTTCGCGGATTTTCGCCTATCACGACTGGTCCCGGAACTGAACCCCCGCGATAAACAAGGGATCACTGTATATGCATGTGTATATATAGATACATGTGCATGCATGTATATATACCTACTTATTACTCTAACCATAAAATTTTTATATTATATCTGCTTCAAATTGTCTGTAGTGCTTCTGTGGTAAAGTGGAGATTTAACTTAAATGATAGCACTCAACAAGGGCTATTGAAAATTAGTATTACAAATATTACTCTTAATCAGTAATCGCAGAGTGCTCTTCTGCCATCAGTACATGTAAATCATAATATAGTACACTCTTGCTTAATAATTGCAGAGTGCTCTTCTGCCATCAATCAATTGTTACACTATATTTTATTCTTAATTACTTGCTATGATATTTTAAATGAATTGCAAATTCTTTTAAAATTTTATTTATACATAACCAAATATAGATTGCAATGCTTGGCAACTGCAGTATCACTGGGAGTGCCCATGTGCACATGTCCCCATGTATAGTTATTTGAATAAAAAGAAAAATAACGCTCCCTGTCTACTCTATCAAAATCATGAAGCATATTAAAAATCACTGAATTTCCTTAATATCAGACTGTGTATCTCTTGCCACCAGCTCCGTAGCATCTCTTTTAACATTTTTCAGTTAATATTTAAGTTTTCCACGTATGGATTCTAGAGAGAGAGAGAGAGAGAGAGAGAGAGAGAGAGAGAGAGAGAGAGAGAGAGAGAGAGAGAGAGAGAGGAGAGAGAGAGAGAGAGAGAGAGAGAGAGAGAGAGAGAGAGAGTATACATTCCATATACAGTATATCAATCAATGCAGAGATAGGGGATATCTTTATGAACAAATAGTTAAAAGTACCGCCACCTGTACTAGAGAAGAATATTGCACAGAGAGTGAAAAAATGATGAAATATAATACCCCACAGGCTAAATATGATATGGAAAATATTGTATGAATATAATTTGATATAAGAGTTGCAACAATAAAAAAGAGACACACGTGTGAAACAGGAAATGGAAGAAGAAGAAAAAAAAGAGGAGGATGGGTGGATAGGCCATAGTCAAGAACAAGACTTAAAATTATGAATAATAAAAGGGGGGAGGAAATTATCTTAAGGAATATGTGACTAGTATTTGATTTTCTTTTTTTATGGTACAGATGTAGGTCTGAGAGTTTAACTCTGCCTTAGAGAAGATGTGAACAGAGCATAACACTTCTGACATTTTCCACAGTTTAATAGGTTTTCTAAGAAACTTGAAAATAACGAAAAACACTTGGTAAATGCCATGAAAATTAGAAATACTGGGAGGACTCAGCGACAGAACACCAAACAAAAGCGATTAGAGAGAGAGAGAGAGAGAGAGAGAGAGAGAGAGAGAGAGAGAGAGAGAGAGAGAGAGAGAGAGAGAGAGAGAGAGAGAGAGAGAGAGAGAGAGAGAGAGAGAGAGAGAGAGAGAGAGAGAGAGAGAGAGATTTAGGATCAGATAAGCTAGGAGGGGTGGAATAAAGGAATCTCTAGGATTTTTGTGGCGAGGTCACTGTTTAGGCCTATGCTTTCCCTCTGTTCAGGACAAAAACTCGTAAAGGATATACTGCTTCAATGCGTTAGGCCTATGTGGGTTCAAGTGCATTTGTAGGCTTAGAGATAGAGAAAGAAATTCGAAAGCGATTCTGGATTGGTAAAAGGTATGGAGAGAATACATATTAAACTGAGTAAGAATTAGTTAAAATGTCAACGTAAGGAATGAATAGCGTGTAATATATATATATATATATATATATATATATATATATATATATATATATATATATATATATATATATATATATATATATATATATATATATATATATATATATATATATATATATATATATATATATATATATATATATATATATATATATATATCTACACTTTTTCAGATTTCAAATATAGATATCTTTTCATCATACCGATAAATCTTACAGACTCTTTTTAGTCCTAATAAGAATGTTCACACACACATACACACTGAAGTAGCAAATACCGAAACTTGGTTTTAAATGCTTAATTCTGAAATGTAGCTAAGCATTATTTTCAATTGTTTGACTATGAATAAATCTAGTCTAATTTTACATTCATGGGGACAAACCATAATAGAATGTTCGACTCGGGAGGTGATGAACCCGCGCTAAAGCCCTCGGCGGGGCGTTGGGAAGGGCATTCAGCCTTAATTCCTCAGCTTCCATCCGTCTGCGCCCCCCCCCCAAATGGGGACCAACGGTAAGACATAAAACGTACAAAAACAATTATAGAATGATAATAAGCTTCATCGGCGACTCTTCCTACGTGAATGTGGGTTCGATGTTTCTCACAAGTCTTGTAGAGGAGAGGTTTTGGTTGTACTCAAAGATATCTGGTGGCGTTTCCTTTATGACAACAACCCTCTCCAGTTATGCGGTTTTGAGACAGGCATTACTCCCTCGGTATAAATACATTTCCTTCCATTTTATAACAGAAATGGACAACGGTTATTTACTCAGAGTCAAGGCTTTTTCTTATTTGGGGACGGACTTAGGAGGATTGAAGCTGGGGAATTAAGGCATCTTGGATGCTCTTCCTATCGAGGGCTCGAATGTGTCGTGGGGTGGATACTATTCCACCGCGTATCACCAGTTTCGTGGGATTACTATTTCACACAAGTTATAATTATGGTAGCGTGGTTGGTGAATATAGATCAGCTGCTTCTTTATATGTATTTATTTCTAACTTACATATATGTACTCAGAGCTCCCATCACTACAGTTCCTGTCACGAATGAGTCCAGATTCCCTCCCCCAAGGGGGAGGCCAGCTAAGCTGTGCTGCATCACGTCTGCTCCTGGCAAGGCCCGGTCTCTAACTGACTCTTTATAGTTACTCATGGCAGTCTGGGCATTGTGGCATCACTACCACAGTTAGGCATGTCTGAAATGCCTTGTGAAGTTATAGGCATCTTTAATATGCCTTACGACATGTGGACGCTGGCACCTTGGGTGGATATCCGTATTGAAAGAAAGGTGATTGGGTCCGGTTCATGTGAGGATTTAAAAGTCATGATCTACCTCCTAGAGCTCATTTTCATTCTCTGCAATTTTTCTCACTCTCTTCAGGAGAGGGGGACGAGAATGTGTTCCCCTTGGTCATAAAAAAAAATAAGTGAGGGGACTAGAAATCCTCCCCAATTAAATTTAACTCCCAGAAGACGCCAACGAATATGAGGTCATCTCTCATGCATATAATTTGAAGGGCAGAGAGGGGAAGGGTTTTCAGTCTTTCCTTTTCTTTAAATCTATTCCATAAGATGTTGTGTTCATGTGTATGCATATATGTGTGGGTGTATATTTGTATGTATTTGCAATTGCTTACATGCACATGTAATTTTTCTCTTTTACTTTCTTCCTTTTTTATCATTTTACTCTCATCTGTTTGTATAAATAATGATATGTGTACATGTATGCACGTGTGCATATGAGGACACATGTATGAGTGCACACGAATGCAGGTGGCAATGAATGTGTGCATGGGGAGAGATATATGTGCAAGTGTGTACAAATGTTTCTACATACATGCACATGCATGCGTGCACACGCATACATATGTGTGTGCATGTTTTTTTTTATTTATTTATTCAGATAACTGTACATGGGGACATGTGCACATGGGCACTCCCAGTGATATTGCAGTTGATAAACATTACAATCTATTTGGTTATGTATAAATAAAATATTAATAGAATTTGCAATTAATTTTAAATATCATAGCAAGTAATTTATAATAAAATATGGAGTAATAATTGAAGAGTAATTGAAGAGTACTATTTGTAACAATATTTTCAGTAGCCCTTGTTGAGTGCTATCATTTAAGTTACATTTCACTTTTCAACAGTACTACTGCAGACAATTTGAAGCAGATATAGAATAACAATTTTCAGGTTAGAATAATAAGTAGGTACATATACATATGCATGCATTAATTAGATGAGCAATAGAAACACCACAGGGGCTTCATAGTCATACATATCAAGGAGAGAGAGAGAGAGAGAGAGAGAGAGAGAGAGAGAGAGAGAGAGAGAGAGAGAGAGAGAGAGAGAGAGAGAGAGAGAGAGAGAGAGGAGAGAGAGAGAGAGAGAGGAGAGAGAGAGAGAGAGAGAGAGAGAGAGAGAGAGAGAGAGAGAGAGAGAGAGAGAGAGAGAGAGAGAGAGAGAGAGAGAGAGAGAGAGAGAGAGAGAGAGAGAGGAGAGAGAGAGAGAGAGAGAGAGAGAGAGAGAGAGAGAGAGAGAGAGAGAGAGAGAGAGAGAGAGAGAGAGAGAGGAGAGAGAGAGAGAGAGAGAGAGTGTTTGTGGTATTCATTTCAGCAAAAGGAGTTATTCATCCTTACCACAGATAAGATGCATACATGCATATTCATACACATCATTGCCATCTGAGGGTAACACAGCAAAGGAAAGTGCATGTAATTAATCGCATATACGTTCACATATAAACCTGAACATACATAC
>JAXCGZ010006006.1:77500-80597 GCA_037179515.1 Halocaridina rubra
ATTTTGTTTTTGTAGTTTTTATTATTATTATTATTATTATTATTATTATTATTATTATTATTATTATTGTTATTATTATTATTATTATTATTATAAAGAGCATTGAACATTGCCTTGTTACAGCTGACAAAAAAAAAAAAAAGACACCAACTTTAAAAATATAGAATAAATATATAACGTTTTTCCTCGCTATTACCTCTATATCAATCCCAAGTGCTCTACTTTCATGGTCAGTTACGATTTATTATTATTATTAGATGGTGATTGTTGTTTTTTGGTGATTGATCATGTGCTGTACCCATAAAATATTCGTTGGCATAATTTTGCATACCCTTTTTCAGTTGCTTTTCAGGTTCCAGGAGTTGTGAATTTTGCATATGCTTTTTCAGTTACTTTTCAGGTTTAAGCAAGAGTGATTTTGCTAAGATTGCAAATTAAAGAGTCTTGCTAGAGTGAATTGGGAAAATATTATTATTAGATGGTGATTGTTGTTCTTTGGTGATTGATCATGTGCTGTACCCATAAAATATTCGTTGGCATAATTTTGCATACCCTTTTTCAGTTGCTTTTCAGGTTCCAGGAGTTGTGAATTTTGCATATGCTTTTTCAGTTACTTTTCAGGTTTAAGCAAGAGTGATTTTGCTAAGATTGCAAATTAAAGAGTCTTCCTTCAGTGACCTCATCTACACAACGTAAGTACTGTATATTCATTCAAAAGTGTAGTTGAACGCACATTGCGGCGATGGCACTCCCAAGTGCCGTGGCCACTCCAAGACGAGTGTCATCTAGTCATCCATCTCCCTAGTCTGCTTGGGAGCGTATTGGGGAGTTCGTGCCGCCAAAATCTCGTTGGTGGCGCGTTCCCTGAAGCCAGACCTAGAAGTCGGGAGGGCCAAAGGCCTGCCAAAAATCTTGCTGCTGTAGTAGACAGGCAGCGG
Source organism: Halocaridina rubra (assembly GCA_037179515.1). Classification (NCBI taxonomy): domain Eukaryota; kingdom Metazoa; phylum Arthropoda; class Malacostraca; order Decapoda; family Atyidae; genus Halocaridina; species Halocaridina rubra. The sequence goes on from JAXCGZ010006006.1 coordinate 78,439, forward strand.
CGGCCGATTACTCCCGCAAAACCCTAGAGGTTTCCCACACGAGGGCGCGGCGGCGCACTCGTGGCCATCCCATCATCATCCTTAGCCCAGCAGGGGCTTTGCCATTGAGCGGTTGGTTGGAGACGATAATAAGGAGCACATGGGGCCTTTTATATTTGTGCCCTGTGGGGCAGGCATACTATCAAAGAATAGCCTCACCGTATTCCCTGCGTGTCGTAAAAGGCGACTAAAAGTGGACGGGGCGGGGGGACTGGGAATCCCCCCCTTGTATCAACCTCCTGCGAGGCGTCAACGAAGAGGGGGAGTAGAAGGGAGAATAACTTCTCCCCAAACTTTCCTTTCTTGACGTCGGCTACCCCCCAATTTAAGGGGGAAACAGCCACGGTATATGTATGTATGTATATATAGATACATGTGCATGCATGTACATGTACCTACTTATTACTCTAATTTGAAAATTGTTATACTATGTCTGTTTCAGATTGTCTGTACTGCTTCTGTGGAAAAGTGGAGATTTAACTTATATGATAGCACTCAAGAAAGGCTATTGAAAATTATTATTACAAATATTACTCTTAATTAATAAACACAGAGCGCTCTTCAGTCAATTATTACTTTATATATAACATATATTACTCTTAATTAATAATAGTAGAGTGCTCTTCTGCTGTCAATCAATTGTTACTTTTTTCAGCTTTTAATTACTTCCCATGATATTTAAAGTGAATTGCAAATTCTATTAATATATCATTTATATGACCAAATATAGAGTATAATGTTTAACAACTGCGATATCACTGGGAGTGCCCATTTGCATATTGTCCCCATGTACAGTTATTCGATTATTGAAAAAAAATGAGGTTCTGACACGAAAATTCCTTCTAGAATCTTAATAATGGGGTCTCTGTAAGTATGTGGTTGGTTATGGAATGAGTGACAGTAAAAGCTGTATTCTTTGACTCAGCCAATATTTTAAAAAGGGGAATATGCTTTGAATACAAATCATATTTTTTTTTATTTATATACAGAAAGAATTCTGTAAGCCTTTTACTTAGTCATTTATTTTCTTATTTATTTATGCATTTATTTATGTGTTTAGTTTTTGCAATCGTCGTCATTTAAAAAAGATACAATGACGGAGTCATAGCTTAATGGATAACTCGTGTAAAGATGTATTTTGTGATAACCAATACTATTATTTTCTCTCTTCTATTAGATTTTACACCTCTGCCCACCCATTCTATATCACCATTTTTCTTTTTCACCTGTCACGGGTTGTAGCTCGGGGACTAAGGTTGAAGTTTCCTGATGTGTGTGGTGGGATCGAATCCGCGTTAGCCAGGTTTGTCACTTTCCACCGAGATACAGCTACCTACTTCACTTCTATCGCAATAGAAGTTCCAGGGGGAAGCTGGAAAATATAACCTGTCTCTCTCTCTCTCTCTCTCTCTCTCTCTCTCTCTCTCTCTCTCTCTCTCTCTCTCTCTCTCTGTATGCTACATTCCAGATAATCTGAAGTCCCAAACGGCAACTGTCAACAACCTTCCAATTAGGTTAAAAAATTTTCCAGCTCAGCAAAAGGACAAACACCGAACATGGCTTTCTGATCATACTTAGCTCTAAATGCAACCAAGGCATATGATGAAAAATAGTTTTTTTCTTTTCCATTCAGTTTTTACTTGGGAGTTTACTTGAACACTTCGTCGTCGGGTGCGTTTTAAGGACAGATTTTTTATGAAGTGAAAAATATGAATTGGATATAAAATGCCCCTAAGATATGCCCGAACCGGGACAACATTATATATATATATATATATATATATATATATATATATATATATATATATATATATATATATATATATATATATATTAGAAATGAGAGAAGCCAAATGAGTTTCGAGCGTTTCTTATTACGCGTTTCATACTGTTCATGGACTATGCAACTCAGATAGCGAGAAACCGTTACATTCAAATTATGAAAGATTAATCGTATATATAAAATATTACAAAAAAAATAAAACAATGCAAACATATAAAGAATGTAACTTTAATGTGTCAATAATAATAAATATGTATATAAGAGCAAAAATAGGACATCATTTTTTACTAAAGCTTGCCATAGTTTTGCTTCCTTGACAGATTTCTTTATCTACTAC